>ARYC01002564.1:0-13149 GCA_000711775.1 Oxytricha trifallax
TAAAATAAGTGATACTTAGCATTTACGAATGATTATTTTGCTTAGTATATTTTTGGTATGAATTCCATATTGGAAATAATTTATACTAATGAATATATTCTGATGATTAACTTTTGAGATTGCTATTAATTACATTTTATTATACTTATAGAATAAGTTAATAAATTCTGAATACAAATTATTCAAACTTTTTATTAAGCATGATAATTGCAATATTTATATTTATTTTTAATTAATTTTATAATATCAATAATTGATAATAATATACAGAAAAAAAATACAATTATTGTGAATTATGTATTTTTTCGATAGAAAGGTACGTTTCAAAATTTTATCTAAATTATTATATTAAAAGGGTTGAACTTAAATATGGTGGAAGTGGTTGAAGAAGTATACTTCCCATAGTGACCTTGAGAGGTGACATTAAAGACAAGAAGATTTACTAAAATGAAATCAGTGATAGTGTTGAATCTTTTTTTTCCTAGATAAAAAATTTTCATTTCTTCAATTACTGTTTTTATTATTATTAATCAATTACACTTTATTTTTCAAATATCTTATACTATGTACCCCCTCTCATTTAATGTATTAAAGAACTGAATGGTATGTATATGGTGATTTAAATTATAGACGATGAAACATAATTTATATTTGTGGAGATTCAATTTGCTCTTTTTAATCCGTATCGTTTTTTGTGTTAGGTAAAAAACTACCATCAGCGATGATTTATAATGGTCTATAAAGTTGAAAAAACAGATTGAATTTTTGAAAAAACTGAATATTTAATTTTATAGGAACTAGCACGGCTTAAAGTTTTGGATTACTATGTAATTTTCTTTGTAAAACCAAAGTAAGTACTTTATTTTAAACTTTATTATTTAAATGTTTTTACCTGAATATTTTAAAGTTTTTGATTGCTTTATTTATCGAGGAGAGGACTTATACAAGATTAGGAGGAGCAGTCTATGAGTGTGTGTGTGAGTGTGTTTGAAGTCATTATTATATTAAATAGTTTATATATTTCCTTGTAAATCATAAATAATTATTGTCATGGAAAATATTTTACTAGTTAGTAAGAGAATCTGATTTGAATGTTAAGAATTCTATATATTAAGGTTAAAGTTATTGTTTGGAAGACTTTTTTAAATAAGTGTTATATGATACTTGTAAATAAAAATAAAATAACTAAATTGGAATCGGCGTCTCATCTTTTAGTTTATAATTCATAGACTAATGTTCTGATGGAATTATAGCATTTCCCTGTTATTTATAGTTTCTTAGAAAATCAAAAGAATTGAATTTATATTTTTAGCTTTTTATTCTGTAAAAATAATGTAGAATCACATAATCTTGCGAATTGCCTGCATCCAATTTTATTTCAGACATATGGTAGTTTAAAAAGGGGTACCCCCTCCAAAACTGGAACTTTTTGAAATTCCAGTTTTGGCTTTTGAGTTCCAGTTTTATCCTGGAATTCCAGCACAGTTCTGGAACTTCAGAATTATATATAAAATCATTAATTCCCGGTATATAACTGGAACTTCGACTCTTAAAAAGCTAACAATTAATGCAGGTAATAAATCCTGATAGTCTCATAAAAATAGGGCCCTGTACAGGATACTGTGTGGTGCTTTGTGCATATAAAGGGAAGAAAGAGCATAAATATTACTAAGAAATTGTTTGGTTTAATCCCCAGCATTATTTTTTGTAAAGATTTTTAATAATAAAATTAATATTAATAACTGGAACTTATAAAATCATAATAGATATATTTTATTTTAGTATTTTACAACTTTGTAATTAATCGGGAATATTGATTTGATTTTAAGGAACATTACTTTGATCTTAAGGCAAACTAAAAATGATTACGATGTCAAAAGATTTATAAAAAGTTATAAATATCAATTAACAATATTTGAAAACATCAATACAATTTATCTGTTTGTGAAATTTATATCATAACTTTTTGTAAAAAATCATATATTTTTAATTGTAATGATAATATTTTAATTCACAAAATAAATAACCATTTTATTTTTCTGTAAAAAATTCAATATAGATAAATTGAAATATGATAAAGATAATTTGTTTCGAAACTTAATTAACATTCAAAGTATGAGACAATCTGATTATATCTGTGGTCAACATAAGCTTTGTATAAAATTTCTTAGTGTATTATAATTATATTCATTAACATAAATAACATATTTGAAGAAGGGGAATTTCCTGGATTATAAATATTTTTATATAAAATAAAAAAATTAACATTTAAGAAAGTAAATATTTTTTTTTACAATAATTGTTAAATGGATTATTTGTACAAATCTCTAAATGGATTATGAAAATTAAGAGTTCATTTACATTAAAATTACAAATATGAATTAATTATGATAAATTAGATAAAATTATATTGAAATTAAGCAATATATTTGAAAAACCATGAATTCAATTCATTAAAATTAATAGTTAATAAAAAAGACTCATTTTTATCTAAAAAGGTCATGTAATTGTACCTAAATAACATAATTTCTCGATGTCGGAACTCAAATTTTGTCTTTAATTCAATAAAAATAGTTTTTAAGGCACAAAACTTATCTAATTTTTAATAAAGATATGCCAGAATGACCAAATTCAATATAAAATAAATCAGTTTTTACTTTATATTTTATTACAATTTATAAATAATACAAAATTTTATTACACCGACAATTTTACTTTATAAATACTTTTTTTCGTACTTTTTGCAATATTAATGAATGTATACTAATGATAATGTATGAATATTAATGATGTTCCAGTTTTAGACCTGGAATTTTTGGATATCATTATGGTTCCAGATTTAAATCTGAAACTTTCAAATTTCCAGATTTGATGATGATGATTAATGATTTAAAATCAATAAATCTTAACATATCACTGTTTAATACTAAAATCAAACCATCAATCTTAGTCGTGACGTAGACGTATCTGAGTGAGTTGACGTGGTAAATTACGTGACGTGGCAATCAAGAAGTAGAAAACTCCGAAAAAACCATTCTCGCTATTACCTAGTCTTCTCCCAAAATCAAGATGCCACCTCAATTTGTACCTGGGGGCAGAGCTTGTGAGATTCAACTAAATAACAGAAGATGGAGAAAAACGCTTACCGGTCCCACCGCTGCTGTGAAACGTATTCCCTATCCTTTCGCTGTGGTAGCTTCAGCACCCTAACCCGGTGTGGGAGAAAAATCCTTATCGTTGGCTTCAATGGTTTTCGTCTTCTCACTTTCGAAGGCAGAGCGTACCTTCATCCTGCTCCCTATTACCTAGGAAACTGAACTCAAGCCAGGTAACTCATCTAATGCAGGGAAATCTTAGGATCCAGCTCACTCGAAGAATGTACGCTGACAGATTGAACCCCGCCGGTCCCTCATGCGTTGCGCCCAGCAACTCCCTACCTGCCCTCGATAGGCTTTAGTGTAGTAGAAAGCTCTATCAGAAAGACCCAAGTGGTTAGTACCACCTAGCTATTAACTTTCTAATTTAATAATATAAATTCCAGATTTAAAACTGGAATTATAGTATAAAACTGGAATTTAAAAAGTTCAAGTTTTGAAGGGGTATCCAAAAAAGTCTTCCCATAATTAAATCTAGAAATATTCAATTCGACAATTTAAGTTAAACAAAGTAATATTGTTAAATACCTTTGAAATAGAAAATTGGAGAAATGCAATATATAAATTCAAATATATTACTAAATAACTGCCTTTAATTAGGATTATTTGTAACTATGACTAAATTAAATATATTAATAATAATTTGCAGTGTGCAACTGTGCAAAAATAAAATTACCAAACAAGGGTCCATTGTGTGCAAATCTATTTAACAATTGATAAATTTAATGATATATATTATTTGAAAATGGTCTTCTCTGCTCTAGCACCAATATAGCTATTGTGTATGTATCGGCACCTACTAATGAGTCGGTAGCTTCAAGCTCTTCATCGGAAACAATAGTAAGGTCGAGCTTGATTTCTTTACCGTTATCTTTGTAATTCTTAAATTCAATGGTGAATCGTCTGTTGACGCAGCTGGACCAGTGATGTGTAACCAATTCTCGTTTACGTTGTTTACATCAATGGGTGTATGAGAGTCTGATTGATCTTCGACTGGAGTTTTCTTGATGACTGATTTGAATGAAAGTGTAACTGTAGCCGTAACTTCACCATCATAATCAGGTGCAGTAAGTGTCCATGTGTATGAAGCATCTATACGAACCGAGTAAGTTTGGTCAGCCCCTGCATTAATGATTGTTGGGTCCACATTATCTAAAAATAAGTTATCATGATCTGCAAATAAACTTACCGACTCCGATACTTTCACTGCCGTTAGTGGAGTCTGCAGGGTATTCATCCAAACAAGAGGTGTCATGAGAAAAAGATGCGCACTTTCACTTATTGTCTACGGTATGTGCCGTCTAGGTATTGAGACCATTTTCAAATAATATATGTCATTAAATTAATCAATTATTAGATAGATTTGCACACAACGGACCCTTGTTGGGTAATTTTATTTTTGCACAGTTGCACACTGCAAATTATTATTAATATATTTATTTTTGTGATAATTACTAATAATCAAATTACGATTAAGAGCACTCCTAATTAGAGGCAGTTATTTAGTAATATATTTGAATTTATATTGCCTTTCTCCAATTTTTCCATTTCAAATGTATTTCAACAATATTGAAAACTTGAACAAATTATATATCTTGGAAGATAATCATTATATTCAATAATTTATTTATTTTTTTTTTATAATGCTTGTTTAAATGATGCATTAGTGTCTACATAATATTTATAAAATACTTTCAAATGTAAGATATCTAATATAAAAAATGCAAAAATAAAGTGACTAAACTATTTTGAAATAATACTTTTTTTGGAGAAATTATACTTTAACATAGGAGTAAAATTGCTAATAGTTTCTCTTCCTCACATTTAAATATTTTAATATTACAGTGCAGATTTCAACTTTCAGATTTCTTTTTTTCTTCAGTAGTATACGCAAATAAACAACTAGTTAAATTCTTTTCTTCTGCATTTTGTAAACAAAGAAAAAGATAATGCCTTTTAGCAAATATCTATATCACATCATATGCTTAAATATAAGATCCTTGATTGAATTACTTAATCTTTAATTTCATTTATAGTGGTTAATACTAGTGTAACTTTGAATTTAACATTAACAAAAATGACTCTGAGAAATCTTTCATAATGCTAAAATACGTTCAGAACTAAATTAAGGGAGTGTAACAAATTCTATACAAATAAAGATATATCAAAATAATAAATTTATAAATCAACAAGAATTGTAAAATTACTGTTTTAAATAAAAATCAGAGTTGCTAGCGTAAAAAGATTAACAAAACTCGTAAGTTAGAAGAAGTATACAATTTTATTATTATTTATTGAATTTTCTCATTAATTATTATTAATTCCCTAAATGTTAATTTAATTTAAACTATGGTTGCAATAAATAGGAGTATGTTAAAATAATAAATGGTGTTTGTAAATCCCACAAGTGGAAATTAGTTTTTAACAATTTCTACTATAATATAAATTATATTCTCTCAAATTAAAGTAAGATTATTATTTATTAATTGTTTAGTGTCTTAACAAGACTACTATGAAATTTGTAATATGTAACAACTATAAATAAATATATATGAATGAAGGTAGATATCTACTTACTAGTTAATTAGTTAAGAAAGTATGAATTTATATAAAGTTATATTAGCAATTTGAAGAGTCAAATATTCTAAATAAAAATATTTTATTTTTATAATTTTTCTGTAGTGAAGGATCTCAGTTGTTCTTATGTTATTAGGTTTGATTAGCTTAGTGAATAGTTAAATTGGAATTACATTCAATTTTTAGGAACATCATTATGAAAAACCCCAAAACGATCTATTTGGATGGATTGATATACAAAGGTATTGTAGAAATACATTTGAAAATGGGAAATTAAATTTAAATTTATTTATTATAAATAAAAATAGTGGCATTTAAAGTTGACCAAATTGGACGATCTTAGGCTTATTCGATAGAGAATTCAAAATTAGCTGGACTTTTTTATTGGCATTACTATTTTATCGCATCCAGGGAGCGAGATAACTCGACATTACTGTGGGAGTATAATTAAATGAATTTACATGAGTTAATTAAAGTGAGTTTATCTGGCTCCATTGATGCGATAAAATAGTACCGCCAATAATAAAGTCCAGCTAATTTTGAATTCTCTATCGAATGAGCCCAAGATTGTTTAATTTGGTCAACTTTAACTGCCACTATTTTGATTTATAATAAATAAATCTAAATTTAATTTCCCATTTTCAAATGTATGTCTACAATATAAGAAATTTAAATTAGCTGCTTGTGATGTATATTATATATATGATAATTGTGGATAACATCTACTCAAGAAAACAGGCCATCATTGAAATCGCTTACTTTAAAGCACAGAAAACTCTTAAGTAAATATTTTAGCACTTTCATGGACAATAGATTAAAATCAGAGAAGATATAATGAAACCAACTTAAAATTAACAAAAGTTATATGATTATAATGAATAAATATTTCAGAGAAAATTTCTAGGGCAAAATACTCATCCAAACTGGAACTAAAGGAATAAAAAATTTACCTCTATAGGTTGAATAAAATATTTGGAATGTGACATAAATTATTCCAATGATTGTTCCTATTATTAAACAGAATAAATTCAAATTCTAGACTAGTTATTTGTGGTTAGTACTTTATAGGACTTGATCATAATTATTAAGAAAAGATTTAAAAGATAATTTTAAAGTGAGCATTAAAATACATTTAAAGTTATGCAAAGATAATGGTTTATTTTTTTGTTAATTATGAAAGCTCATTTTAGACTATTCAAAAATAATTTATAATTTAGGTTACTCTGGAGGCATGGCTACTGATTTTTATGATGAACATCTTATATTATAAATTAAACTACTAACAAATTACAATAATATAAGGGAAGCACTTCCATTATAATCTCAAATTTATTCTTACTCGAACAATGATTAATTAAGTTATTATTTCAGTTAAGAACTGTCTTAAGATCAAACTCAAGCAATATCAACAAAGATTACATATAATATAAAATAACTCTTAGTTAATCCAGATTAATAATTTCACTTGTTGAATATTAAATACTCTAATTTCTTCATTTCATATGCCAACAATGATTATTAATGTAAAAAAATTATAAAATATAATATCCAAAATACATGAATCATTCATTATACAATAGCACCTTTTTAAACATTAATTATTAGTAGTAATACTCCATTAATTAAAAATAATTTATATTAATTAAATCTAAAAAATATTAATAAATTTTTCAACATTTGCGAATAAGACAACTTAAGTCTTTGATACTTCGAATTTAAACATTAATTAAATTTTTTTTAAAATTTAAAATTTTAACTCATTTTAGGCAAACATTTTGTATGTATAAGTTTGATTAAATGAATTCAATTATCTAAAATAGTACTATTCTGTAAAATAATAAAATAGCAAATTTATGACATTTTCTTTTCAAGAAACAAATTACTGAGAATAAATCATAATCAATTCTTTTAATATAACAAAAAAATGTTTAATTGTTATAAATAACAATTATAATAACCTAAACATTATTAAAATGCTCAAATAATGGAAAATAACAATACCACAGAATTTTATATCTTTTATAGTTGGATTTCCCGTTTAATAATCTTCTTTGTAATAGTTAATAACTTGAAAGGTAAATTAAAATTAGAGATCAAAATTTAATTAGAGATCTCTATTATATAATCAGTATTATTTATTACTAATATATGTGTATTAAATAGGGGCCATAAATTATTAAAGATGGCATTAGGATTTTTAGAAGTATTTACCTACCCTACTTTTTTTTGGTACTCCTGATTACATTGCTCCAGAAGTTGTACATGCAACATTTATTCTTCCAACGACTGAATGAGTAGTAGCTCAATATGTGTTTTTAGAATTTTTCCATTTTTTTGCTTCCATCATTTGCATTCAAGATGACAAAGTCGTAGTTTTGTGTTCCTCGTCGCTCAACATATATTAGTAATAAATAATACTCTTCTTTGTAATATAATAAAATAATTTCACAAATTATTAATCTAAAGATTAATATGTAGCTATTCTAATAAATAATTCAACTTCTCATCGAGACTATTATTTACTATTGTATGTGATTTTTTTGAAATTAAAAAGTCACTATTTTAAAATAAAACGGAAACTAATTAGATTTTTATTAATTAAAATGGATTTGAGTGGTTTCAACTAAGAATAGCATTTTAAGACAATGTAATACAATTATTTTCTTTGTTTTATCTTTATATCATATACTTATATCTACATTTTGCTTTTTCAGCAAATGATTAAAATCTAATGTGTAAAAACTGAGGATAATGATGATAATGAAATTTGAGAAAATTGAGAACTGATAGAAGTGTTCATAGAATTTATATTCTTAGACAGCAGAGATACAGTAAATACTTATAACGCACTAAAACATAACATTAGAAAAATGTATCATATAAAAGTGTTTATACTAGCTCCGCTGAACAAGAATTGTTTTGGAAATAATAAATATATATAATTATAGCACAATAATAATTCTGGCCAATTTGTATATTAAGAGCAAAAATTGTAAAAGTTCTCTCATTTTTTATTTTGTGTTATTACTAATATTTATATTTAAACTTTCAATTTATATGCCTGTTTTTTTTTAATTTTTATTTACACAATTTCCTAATTTTTTGTATTTTATCAATAATTATAGAGCATAGTATAGTGAAGCAATAATCTTACAATGTTTTAATTGTAAGAATTGTCTTATAATAAATAATTTATTGCGAAATTATGCTAAAACATTATATAATTTATTTAAAGAGAGCAAAGCGAAGGTTGAAGGTGATTTTTTTATATTAAATACAGGCCTGGGATGGTTGGAGTCATCTATTATATAATAATTGGACTTCTTACAGTACTCTAATTTGAGAATATCAATATTGTGTTGTCATTGTATCTTATAACAGAAATCTAATTGAATACCATTAATTATATAGTGGATAATTTTGGTTGCTCTAGTTGACACTATAAAATTTTCACAAATGATGAATAATTGTATGATTAAATAATAAATTTAAAATATTCTAAGTCCTATTTCTTAGTTGTTTTAACTAATATTCAAAAGAATTGGGGTAGACCCAGATAATTGTATAAAAAGAAAAATAATTAGCAATGATTTAATATTTTAAGATGTCCAGAACTAAAACATCAGCAACCAATTTGATCTAGTATCGTTAATGAATTATAGTTAGAGTAAAATGTTGATGCTTTATATATACTGATATATCAATGATAGTTTTTAATTAATCAATCTTGATTTTATGCAATATATTGGAGGATAAATATTTAAAAAGTAAGCAATATTATATTTTTTAAACTGTTACATAAATGATTAATATAGGGAGAATTTTTTCCTCTCGTTTAAAATAATTAATTTAGTGCTAAGAATGTCAATTAAACTGTGAATACTTAGAAGAAAATTAAATTAATTTGAATATAAATAATAAATAATGGTGTAAGGATTCAATTTAATGAACATCACGGAGTGCATAATTTATGAAGCTCAAATTAATAGCTCTGTAACTGCAAATATGTCAATAAATGAGAAAAGAAACTTTGGATTTGGCGGTAGTTGAAATAATTCTTTATCTTAAAAGGGGAGAAATAATATAATTTAATTGGAAACATGAATGAAGCTTTTGCCTATAAAGAGTAATATACTAGATATAAATTTAATTAAATATAAACGAAGCAAAACTAGCATTCAAAACCCCAAAACCCCTAAAGTTGTTTGATTGAGTTTTTGATTGATTAAAGTATACTATTATCGCATGCTTTATTAGGGTTTTAATAGGGTTTATGTAGGGGTTTATGGTTTAAATATCAGTAATTTAAGTGAGAATATGCGAGGTTTGGGGTCAGTTTATGACAGTGAGTATATAGATTTATTGTTTAAGTTGCGTTATGGATGTGATGATTATAGTGATCAACTCTGACCTATTCTAAATTACGCATCTATTGCAAGACTGCTCCATAAATCTCCTGCTACTGTTAGGTCACACTGTCTATTAGCATTGAATTTAAAGAGATAGCATCTTAATTCTAAGCCTAAAAGACCTTTAAAATTCTAGTAGCAGCATATCGATTATCTTATTAATGATAAGACTCTAAAATACTGGGTTCATTTCTCTCTGGCCTAGAGGGCTTTGATGTTTCATCGCCAATTTCCTGAGCTACACATCTCTGCATAATCCATAGCTAATATCTATAAAAAGAATGGTATATCTTATAAGACAGTCAACCGCATTAAGAGAGTGATCGACTTTAATGTTCCATTTTATAAGGATAATTTAAATTATATATTCTATTAAATGCAGAGTGCTTAAGAGCATAATATAAAGTTCATACATGCTGATGAGGCAGTATTCACGTTTAATACCTTCATATCGAGGTCTTGGTATAAGAGGTACAGCAAACATTGAAGTATATGATTAAAAGGTTAAGATATAAACTCATGCAATCCTTGGTGGAATAAGTGAAGATAGTGGCCTCGAGACTTATGTTATTCACCGTCGCTCAAAAAAGACTGAATAATATATTAAGTTCTTGCAATAACTCAGAAATAAGTACGCGAACTAAGAGATTATTTTATTCGTTGATAACTTATCAGTTCATAAAACTAAAGACTCAAGGAGAGAATATGAAAGGCTAAACATAACACCTGTATTTAATGTTCCTTATAGCCCTCAATTCAATGGAATTGAACTATATTGGGCCTATTAAAAGGCCACTACAAAAAACTTCTGCTCTATCATCTGATGCACGAACTGAAGATAGATACAGTAGATTTTATTAAGAGTGCTGCTAAAAGAGTCAGCGATGATAAAGCAAAAGTATGCGCAAGAGAAGGTAGATTTTGTGTTTATAAATAAGTATTAGATTTAAACGAATGAATAAATTCACATACTAAATTTGCCCGAAAAGGGATTTGGCTTCTCTTTCTTTTCTTCCTCATAAGGCTTGCTTGGCCCATGTTTCTTCTCTTAGTGCCAGCCCCTGCATCTATGTTCATCACTTCTGGTTTTTAGAAATCTTTGAAGAGTCTCTTACTCAATTCATGCTTTACTTGAGACTTTCTCTCTCTGTTTAATTTGCCGCGCTCTTTCATCAAATATATAGCAGTACCAGGTTTTTCTATAAAGTTAGAAGTCTATGCTTACATGAGATGAATGGATGCTTCTGCAGTTCCTACAGCCATGAGTCACTGATTTTGATCCCCTGCTTCTCTTTCTCTTCAGGAGAGATGCTGTAGCGTTTCTTATGAGCTTCTTAAATTACTTCACTTAAGTACTCTGGTTTAGAGTTCCAAGAACTCCAAAGAAGAAGTTTCTCTCTGGTAACTTATTTGAGAGTTGTAACTTTGATGGTAGGTACAGAGCAACATCTAGATCACTCATCGCATCATCATAGAGATTTGTCACTGAGATTTCAGGGTAGTTAGGTATCTCAATCATCTTTATCATTGGTCTTAAAAGCTTTTTTCTCTTCACTTAGTAAGGCTTTTAAGAATGATATTTTTGTTCCTTCCTGAGTTGGCAAGAACAATCCACCTATGGTTAATATATTAGTATTTGATAAAAGCTTACCTTGCTATACCAAATATCTATAGAGGTCCTCCCTTACTTCGAAATTTCTCCTATCAATTCTTGAGATTGTATTCTCTTCATTGCATCATTCATAGACTCCATCTTGCTTCCACTTTCTATAAATGTTTATGAAATTTAAAATTATGGATATCCATTCTAAACTTACTAAAATATTACTACTAAATAGAGAGATCAACTGGAGGTCAACCTGAATAAGATAGTAAGAGAAAGATGGAAGAACTGTCTCCAAGTTTCAAAGTTTGACTTCCATTTTTATCAAACTTTCTCCATTAATTGCTCCTAATAATAATTAATTTAATTAGGTGGTGCTCCTATTATTTAAAACTTAATTAGGTGGTTATATTAAAGTTCAAAACCGTATTAGGAGGTACATTTAAAAAATTAAATTTTAAAATCTCCCCTCCTAAATTTACAAGAACAGCTTTAGGAGCACCACCTAACTTCACAAAACACATTTAGGTGCATTTATATGAATAAAATGGATGAATTAGTTTATAAATTATCACTAAATCTAAGAAATATAAAACTAATGTCTCGTACTCTGCTCTCATTAAACCTCTCTAAACCTTTGAGAATATGCTCTTACTCTTGTATAAATGTAGAATTTAAATAGCTTGTATAATTATTAATAGTATTTATAAAATGAGCGGTAACTTACTTAGAAAAGCGGCATTGCTTGGCATTAGCCAGCAAAAACTTTCTTTCATGAATCAAAAGAAAATTGAGACTTGCGATGCCTCTACCTAGTACGAACCTGAAATTTTCTAACTTTATGTATCAGACTTTGAATAGCAATTCAGTTGTTAAATAGAAATGCAGAGCTAAGAAATTTAATGCGAAGTTCCAATGAAAATGGTTGAAGAGGAGGAAGAGAAAAAAGAAATAAAAGCATTACATTTATGTGAGGAGTGTGAAAAGAACTTCAGTTATAAATCTGCTCTTAAGCGTCATATCTTAGAGCAGCATTCTAACAAGCGCAAGCTCTATCTTAAGCATGATAAGATAGATGGAAAATATTTCTGCCCTTACTGCAATAAATAATACAATCATTCAAGAGATCTAAAAGTTCATCTATAAAACCATCATGGCAAGAAGTTTGAAGTAATAGATCCAGAGACTGGTGAGGTCTTCCTTTAAAGAAGAAAGCCAAGAGACCCTTTAGAAACTTTGGAACAAAGAGTAAAGAAAGAAAATTAACTTATTAAAGCAGTAAGAAATCTCCCAGCCTCAGAGATAGTAAAAATCACTCTTAAGATGCATGCACTTAAACTTCCAATATTGAATATAATTGACCTTAAAGAGTGTAAAGAAAGTTATCTTATCCTTGAGGATAAAT
>ARYC01002566.1:0-13126 GCA_000711775.1 Oxytricha trifallax
ATTTCACTCATTCGAGGCATAAATGTTAATTTTTTATAAAACTTAAGCTTTATCAAATAACTTATAAAAATGGTCCCAAATCAATCTTCTAACAATTAAGTTAAGAGTTTTCGGGTTTTATAATTCAGATATAACTAAATATAATTAATTATTTTCCCAAATTCATTGATATTAACTATTATTTTATACATTAATCCTCTTGCAAGTGTATTTTTATTTATTTTAGTTACATATACAGCTAGAGATGAATTTTATCTCATATGAATGCCAGAACAATAATATTCGATATTTATAAAGGTAAAAAGATTTCATTAATTTTATTACAAAAATAAAGATATATTTTATTGTAATTATTTGAACATTATTATTAATCTAATCCTCCCAAAAAATATCATGTGTATTAAACTTAAACTATGATTTCATTTTTGAAAATTAAATACTATAAGTTTAGCATATTAAGCATACGCACTCTATTTTGAGGTATCATCAAGATATTTATAATTTAATAATATAAATAGATCTATCTTCATTTAAAATTATTTTACAGACTTAAAATTATAGAAGATTCAATGCAACGAAACCCCAAGCATGAAATTCAGTACCTCTAATATGCTCATTACTTATGCACCCAAAGACCTCTCTTTAGTTATTTATTTGTTATTCATAAATCATATTTACTGAGTGAGAAAAGCAATTTCCTTAAGGGCAGGTCATTAAAAACATCTGTTTGATAAAAATAACATTTTTATTACATTCAAGAAATAAGCGATTTAAATATTATGGGAATCGTAAAATAATGTGGTAAATTATAATAATTTCGTTATTTAACATAAAAAGTACCTCTAGAATATAAATTATTAATATTTTATTGATATTTTAGAGTAAATTTTCTATCATTGAATGAGAATTTTTTACTATATATAAAAAAATTTAATTAGAGTTTGAATTTATGAGTTATGAATTATTAATATTAATTAACAAGTAAAATTCTCTTCTCCTTAATTATAAACGTATGCAATGTTTTTGTGTTATGAATTCAACATAAAAACATGTTTAACTTTCAATTTCTATTTAATTATATATTTGACGAAATATTATAAATCATTATACACAGAACAGTAAGATAAAAAATAAAAATATTGAGAATTTTATGAGGTTCCTACTATTAATTTTTGTTAAAACTCACTTGTTTAAATAATCAATTAATACTGAACTACTTATTTTTTTTAAATTAATTTATTTCCATTTCATCATTTACATCCACGAATGCTATAAATAATTATTCTAAATGTTTAAAAAATATACAAATATTTTAATGTTTTTGATTACTAAGTTTGCAATAAAAGGATTTCCAGGATTATCCCCATTTGTTTGAAAGCATCCGAAAAGTAAATTACATATTATAATTTATAATAATTTAGTTTATTTATTAATTTTTGGTTTTAAAAATATTCAAAAAACTTATTCTTTTTAAAAATATATATTTAAATCATTGCCACTAGCCGAAACCTTTTATCCACCAATTAAAATTAAAAGTATTATAATTTTGCTATATTTTTTGTTGTTGCAAATAAATATAATTAAAAATAATGAAATGAAAATCAATTTATAACATTTACAAATTTATTATAATATTTTATAAATATTATAATATAACCTATTAATTAGTGAAGTATCATAATAAAATATTTTTTATTTAATTAGATTAATGAAAATTTTAGTGATCAATTTATAATATAATTTTATGAAAAATGATTTATAAATTTATCAACCAAAATAAACGAAGCTGTGTGCAGATGGAAAAAGTAAAATTAAATTAAGATTTTTAATTAGATGTTTATTTGATAGTAATGACTATATTTATAACGAAAAAATAAATAAAACTAGTTCTCTATAAATAAACAGATATAATAATAATTTTCATTTTTTGAATTGCTATTTGATAATATATCATTTTCCTTCACTGTTTTGATATTTTGGTTGGTATAATAGATATTAATAAGAAATTAGGTGATTTATGTATAAATTTAACTTACCTTTTAATATTATCACCTTTTTATAAAATAACTTTCGAGTTAAGAGAAATGAGAGAGTTTTTCAAGCTTTTCCAGTAAATGTTAGTGTGAGTTAGAAATTTAAAAATTTTTAATTTACTTTTAATTGATAGTAGAGCATATGCTGAGAGATAATCCAGGTATTTCTATTTGGTTGAAAATTGATAGTTGATGTTTAAAAAAACATGTTCTAATTTTGGAAACCTATCAGATTGAAAATTCCCCACTATAATTATATCCATAAAATCTTCTATTATATAGATCAATTTAAAATAAGGTGTTATTATAAAAAAATTCCAGCGTTAAAGCCTAGTCTTTCAATAGACGTCATTTTTAATTGTTAACTTATCCTTGAGTAACAAACTGCAATATGATAAAATTAAATGTTAGTTATGTGTCACTAGATAATAGATATTTTGATAGTTCATTTGAATAATTCTAAATATTTGTTTCATGATAGGCAAATTCTATTATTAGTTTGTGTGTGCTGTTAATTTTAGGTTTTGAGAAAACTCAATCATTTATTTAAATAACTTAAAAAACTCCCTTCTAATAACTTAAATTATAATTCACATAACTCGATAAATTAATTTAATTTAATTGATTAAAAAGTGACTTAACATTGTAGGTCCATTAATCTGTCGGAAAGGTAAGTGTGTAATAAATTGTTTTTAAGTCTCTAGAAAATTTTGAAATTCTCCCATTAGAGCCTAGTTATTAATAAATGAAAAAATTCTTATTTAATTAATTATCTATCTTTAAAAACAGCTTTAAAATTGATAAATATTTATAATAAATCGTTTTCAAGAAAAAAATATGCATGTTTATTTATTTAATAGTACGCCCATATTAGTTCTTATTAAAAACTAATAAATATTGTAATAATTTATTTTTTTTTTATATAAGGTGTTGTTAATGTAATTGTTTTAAATTAAAAAAAATTCTCAATGAAAGATTTTTTTAGCTCATTTATATTTGTAAATTGTCTAAAGTATAATTGAATAGGGCAATTTGTTTATAATAAATAAATCAATAATTAAAAAATTGTATTTAACTTTGTATAAATATAATGAATATATACTGGTTCAATAAAAAATTTAAATCAGCTGTATTTCAGTATTGACTGTACAATTTTTTCGCATCCCAGAAAAGATAAATTAATAATAATTTTTGCATTAAAATTAACTAAGCAAATCACCCTATATAAAAATCGATTTATCTTTCAAAGATGCGATAAAATGGTACCTCAGAGTCTACTTCGGGTCAGAAGATTTCTATTACTAAATCGAACTTATATTAATATTTGAATAATTATTAGGGTAATATTCAATAACCCCAAAACCGCTAATGAGGTTTATAAGTGCTTTGATTTTGTTAGGGATGGGTGTATAAGGAGGATTGAGGGTATTAATAAAATGCGATAGAAAGCAAAAGTGAGCGAAGCGTTGTGTGGGGGGTGACCTATTCTATCGATAAAGAGTATGACCTAGGATTTAGGGTGGTTTAAACTGCGTTATGGATGCGATATGTATAGTGAATAACTCAAACCAGTACTGAACTATAAGTCTATTGCACTGCTCTTAAAGCGTAGTCCCTCGACTTTTCGTTCTCACTGCTTGAAAGCTGTATAATTAAAGCAATAATAGCTGAATTCTTAGCCAATGAGGAAGTCTAAGTTTCTATAGAAGCATATTGATTATCTTATTAATGCAAAAACTTTGAAGTATTGGGCTCACTTCTCTCTCGACTAACGAGCTATTATGTTTCATCGCCAGTTCCCTGAGTTGAAGATCTCTGCATAGACTGTTGCAAACATTTATAAACGAAACGGTATCTCTTACAAAGGTGTAAATCGTATCAAGAGAGTAATTGATTTCACTCTGCCATTTTACAACAACAACTTAAATTATATTTATAATTAAATGCAGAGAGCCTAATAGAATAATATTTAGTATATTCATGCTGACGAGGCTGTTTTTACGTTCAACACTTTCATCTAGAAGTCTTGGTATAAGAGGCATAGTAATATAGAAGTATATGACTAGAAAGTCAAGGTATAAAAAACAATGGCTATTCTTGGAGGAATTAGCGAGGATACTGGTTTAGAAACTTATCTTATTCATCCTAGCTCTATTAAGACAGAGTAGTATATAAAGTTCTTAGAACAGCTGAGAGAGAAGTACCCTGAATGAGAGATTATACTATTCGTTGATAATCTTTCTGTTCATAAGACTAAAAAAACAAGGAAGAGATATGAGCAACTTAGAATAACGCCAGTGTTCAACGTACCTTACAGTCCATAGTTTAATGGAATTGAGTTCCACTGGGGTATATTAAAAGACCATTACAAGAAACTGCTGCTATACCACTTGATGCATGACCTACCTATCGATACAGTTGGCTTTATTAAAAGTTCAGCGAAGAGAGTAGATAATTTATTGGCTTAAAAGTGTGCGAAAAAAGGGAGAGTGAATATATATAAATAAGTTTTAGAGTTAAGTTAATGAATATTTAAGTCACATTTAGAATTCTTAAGAGAGAGTTGGCTTCTCTTTCTTTTTTTCTACTTCTTGCTTCCCTCCTCCTAAGTTTTTTCTCTTGCTGCCAGCTCCAGCGTCTATGTTCATTTACTCTGGAGTCTAAATATTTGAATAAAGTCTCTTGCTAACTTCATCCTTTGTCTGCGACTTTCGCTCTTTGTGAAGCTTGCTCTATTCCTTCATCAAGAAGATGACATTACCAGATTTTTATAAAGAGTTAAGCTACAAATCTTACTTGAAATATAAGGGTGCTTCTGCAGCTCTGATGCCAGCTCTCACTTATCTTGATCCCTTGTTTATCCTTATCTTTTGAAAAGATGCTGTACCTTTTCTTATGAGATTCTTGAATAATTTCTTTCAAGTAATCACCTTTTATTGTTGCAAGTATGCCAAAGAAATAGTTTCTTTCAGGCAGTTTATTTGACAACTGCTTCTTAGTAGGCAGGTACAGCGAAACCTCTGGGTCATTCATAGCATCATCATATCAGTTAGTCACTGAGATTTCTGGATAGTTTGGAATCTCTGAAAACTTACATCTTAAGTTTTCAATGCTTTCTTCTCTTCGCAGAGTATCGCCCTTAGAAATGAAATTTTGGTACCTTCAATCGTTGGCAAGAACAAACCAACAACATAATCAAGATGAGTTACTATGAGTTCATTACCTTGCTGCACCAGGTAGCGGTGCAAATCCTCCTTGCTTCTTAATCTCTGAATCAATTCTTGTGCTTGCACTCTTTTAATTACATCATTCATTGACTCCATCTTATTTACAGATATAAGAAATGATATTCAAATTTAAGTCTATTGATTTCAATTATATACCTCTGTAAAACTTACTATTAAATATGGGCATCCTATAGGAGGTCAACCTCTTAGAAGTATATGGAGAAGGTTTTGAGAACTGGTTTCAAACTTGAGAGATTGATATCAATTTCTACTGTTTTAGTTCCATATTTTTAAATTTAAATTGGTACGTACTTAATTAGGAGCAACTCCTAAAATGCTAGTACTTAATTAGGAGCATTAATTAAAGCTAGTACTTAATTACGAGTACCCTAATTTTAATCATAAAATGGCAAAATACCACCTAAAGCAATACGTACTTAATTAGATGCACCTCCTAAATCGGTACGTACTATAATCAACTTATTATTGAAAGTAGAAATGGTTACTTCCTCATCCATATGTAGAGCTGGATCGTCTCCTAACACTCATAATTCTTCTCTAATACTCTAAGAACTTCCATTGAAACTTGTAGGCTTGCAAAGCTCTCATATAAGCTCTCAGTTATAGAGGCAGTTTTATAATTTTAAATTCAAATTTAAATATGAGCACTAACATTTTAAGAAAAAACAGCAGCACTTCCATCAAACTAAACGAGACTTACCTTTGGCAGCAATAAAAAGTGTGATAGCTGTGAAATGAACTCTCATAAAGAACTACCAGAGCTATCACTTGAGGTCTCTGTTATTAAAATAGAAATTAATAATAGAAAATAAATGGCAAACAAGTGTGTGGGAGACAGAGAGGAGGAGAAAGGTATGAATGAAATTCCTATACAAACTAAAGAAGTAGAAGTATACTTTTGTGAGAAGTGTGAGAGAGACTTCGCTCATTAATCTAGTTGGTATAGGCATATGAAAGAGCTAGAGAAGCCAAGCCAACAGTATACTTAAAGCACGATAAAATCGACGGAAAGTATGATTGCTTCGAGTGCCATAAGTAGTATGCTCATACTAGAGATTTAAGGAAGCATCTTTTAAAAACTCACAAGAAAGATTTAGAGATTGAAAAGCATGAAGATGAATTGAAGCTACTTAACAAAAAAAAGCAAGAGAATCTTCGAAAATGGTAGAGCTCGAACAAGCTAGTGAATCAGAATATGTGAGGAAATCACGCAACCTACCAGCATCTGAAATCACAAAGATTATGATTAAAATTCAATATAAAAAGATTCCAGTTCTTGCCTAAGTAGACCTAGACACTTCACTTTAAAGCTACCTTATATTAGAAGACTCCTTTGATAAGAAAGTTATCAATGATCATCAGTATGCATACAAGGTGTATCCCTTCAACTATCTCTCAAGAGATGATAAATATTAGATGGAGTTCACAAATGAGTATCAAGTACTCACTCAAGCAAAGTTTAAAGAGTGCAGTTACTTAATCAAGCTAGATGCTGTTCTCCTTGCCAAGGATCATATTGCTTTCAGACTCCCACTCTATGAAATGACCATCAGAGATTTTATAACAGATCAAAGGAATCATAAGTAGCTTGCTTTGATAGCAACTTAAACCTTACAAGGTATAAAAGAGCTACATAAGTTAGGCTTTGTTCATAGAGATTTGAAACCAGAGAATATTATGATAAACTTCTCACCTGTAAGAGTGACAATTATTGACTTCAACAGAGCATTAAGGGTAGAAGTATCAAGGCTAGGAAGTGTTATGGGAACACCAGGCTATTATCCTGAAAGAGAAGACTGGAGAGATGGACTATCAATGGGATGTGTGGGCTTTAGCAGCAATAATAATAGAGTGCGATATGCCTCGGAATGATTACTACTCTACAAGGTGTGAGAAAGATGCTAAGTAAAGAATCAAGTAATTTATAGACAAAACCAGAGCATCTCAATCATTAAAATAAATGGCAGAATCAATAATCTTAAAACCAAACTCTAGATCAGACATAACATTAGAGAAGATAGAGTTGTGGTTAAGTAAAATAAACTTCAGACCTCTCCCACATGATCCAAAAGTGCATTTTGAGTGATTAAATTAAATAAATTTACAATAAATTTCACATAAAAACCTATTAAAAACCCCAACCCATAACAAATTCCCTACAAATCAAAGCACTTATAAACCTCATTAAGGGGTTTTGGGGTTTTGATTGTTATTGACTTTCAATAATTTAAAATTAAAATTAATAAATTTATGATCAGAGCCAGGTCGGCAGGTTGATGGCAGCCTGCCAAACACTGGAGTACCCCTAGTTCGAGTCCCAAACTAGCCAACGGTTTATCACCGCCGAATGATTAATGGATCGTCTCCACCAAGGTAGTGAAAAGATGACGGGTGGCGTTACATATGCGACCTGGCTCTGACCAGGTGTTTCAGTCGACTAGCCTATTTATTTCCCAAACTAAAAGAATAAACGTACCTTAAGTAACTTTTTGGCAACCATGTGATGTTGATGCTTGTAAACTGTTTAGCTTCTTGCTCATTGACTTCTCCATCTTTTGTTAGCCATTGAGAAATTAAAATAATTAATAAATTATACTTATATGTTAATTATATTTCACTATAACCCTTACCTAAGTTAATTACTTACCTACTTACTTAATAAATTTATTTAGTTATTGAGGTTATAATCTCCATTGAAAGTTCATTAAATTAGCATTAATATTTTTTATTTAATAAAATGAAAGTTATCATTTATCTAACTTTGTTATTTGGCACATTTAAATATAAATTAATTTATATTTTAATTTTGACCGAAAAATATTCCTCCTTACTTATAGTTCCCATCCCCATCAAATGTCCCAATAAATATATTCATTTGACCATGTATATTTTAATTGTAATAATTTATTTGAAATATTTTTATCAAAAGTTTATTTCTTAAAAACTAAATTATTGTTAAATTAAATTAAGTTATTATATTATTTATAAACCTGTTCCATCTAATACTCTAATTGCTGCAGCAATCAATTCATTATCATTATAAGATTTGTAGGCTAATGAATCCACTGAATAGACAGTTCCATACTTGACAAATTTATTTAGTAATTTATCTCAATTTACAATATTTTAATAATAAAATTTAGTGTCCAGAGACTCAAAAACCTTCATCCAGCTTATCAAGTAATAATATTATTTATAAATAAAAATACTTCATTCTAAATTTATAATAGGTAAATATAATAAGTATAAAACTTCATTTAAGCTATTTTTGTAGTTTAATATTTGATTATTTAATTTAAAATGATCAAAATTTTATAAATTATAATATACTAATACTCTCTATTTACTTATTTAGCGAGAAAAGGCTGATTATATAAGGATCCTCCGAATATCAAGTCTCCATTTGTATTAATCTAATTTATATCAATTCTGAATTAGGAAATAATCAGAAAATATGATTAAAAAATATTATTAATCTCTAAAATAGCACTCATTTCACTATTGTAATAATAAACTTATAATTAAATAAAATCAGATAATTTGATGTATTCATTAAATTGTTAATATTTTGGTATCAAGGCTAAATCAAAAGATACAATAGTAATGAAAAAATTAATATATAAATTTATTACTATTATAATTATTAGGAGAGTTTATTGTACATTTTATTATAGTTCTCGCGCATGATTTAATGAGTTCATAAATAGATTAAAGTCGAAAAATTATGTTTCATATAATAGTAAAATAGTAATAAACAAAGTTATATATGCTCTAATATTAATTCAATTTATGAATACATGATTATAAAATTTTAGGAACTTAATACTTTTGATGATTTAACTAATGTTTTTTAATATTTAATTAGCCAAATTCAAAAGTATTTGTGCATTATTTTTCATAATTGTATCATTTCCAAAAAACTTTGGAAATTGCTTTCTTGAGTAGCACAAATACCCTTATTTGAATAATTTTTCTGATAACTGTATAATTTAAAGCAAATTAAATTTTATAAAAATTTGAATAAATTTAAATAATTATAATTAACTAAAACTGCTAGATTTTATTTAATAAATATAAAATAATTATCCTTCTAACTCTCTATAAATAATTATGTTTTAGTAAAATAGATAAATTGCAATTATTTCAAAGTAATTTATAACATATATTTGATTTAAACAAAATAAGTAGAAATTTTTCTATATATTTTCAAATCTAAAGCTATTTTATATTATAATTATAGTTAAAATCACTTAAGCTTTATTTAATAAGATACTTGTCTCGCAAATAACAGAATTGTGATAATAAATTTGATTGAATCTTTAATTCATTACAAATTATAATTTTCTTTTTATAAAAAAGTCCATTTTTTGCCTTCTTAATTATATTGGTGTCTAAGATATTGAATCAGAGTGAAAGTAATTTGAAATAGTTTATAATGAAATAAAATTATGTTTTACTTAGATCTTTATAATAACCAATTAGATTTATATAATTAAATACTGTAATACCGTTTTGTCTGTATATTAACATGCTTACTTCAATTATAAAAAATAAAACTATATTTAATGTTTTTTAAAAAACTATGATATTTTTTTAAAAAATTGACCTATTTTATAATTAGAGAAAAGAAAGATTAGCAAAACAATAAGTTTAAGAAGATCATTAATAATCATAAAAAGTGTTTATTTTAATTAAAGATAGTGCTGATTAAGTATTTATCCCACTTATAACATTTTTAGTAATTATAATAACAATCTGAGTAAATTATTATGGATAATTAGTGAATATAATTTTACTTAAAAAGCTATTATTTTATTTAGTTTCTAAATCAAATTAAGTCTAATCAATAATATATATATTTATTTCACAGTTTTTAATTTATATTTTCAAAATGACCCATGATGAAAATATAATTTATAATTAAAATAAGCTATTGTAAATACAAAAGCTTAAATCTCAATTATTATTGTATAAATATATTCGATTTGGGAAAATTAATTAAGATTAAATGAATTAGATATTAAAATTAGGGTAGTAATAAGAACTAAAATAATTCAAAAAAATTCAAATCCAAATCGATTCTACCATAAATTCGAGGAATTTTAACTGGACTTAACTATTTATATATTTTTAGAACTATCACAGGAAAAGAGATATATTATCTTTTTAAATTTCCTAAAAATAAAGGGGTTTGGGGTTTTCTCTCTTTATAGAAAAGATAAATTCATTTTAAAAATAAGAGCAACAATCTTTTCATTTGTAAATGGCTTTCAATTAAGTTTATTATTGTTAGCGTTTGGAAATATATTTCCAAAATCTAACCGAAGGCAATTAATTATTAATATTTTTCTTAAAAAATCAGATGTACTTTACATTATTATATACATTTAAAGCATATACTTTTCATTTCCAGGATAATTAAAAACAATATGAAAAATCCAATTTCTAATATTTATTAAATCATAATCAAGGTTTCCCTAAAAATCAATTATACTTATAAATTTATTATAAATCTATTATTCAAAATTTAATGGATAAAACAAAGCTAATAATTCTAGAATATTAACATAACTATTTTAATAAATAATTCATCACTTTTGAAATATTTATTTAAGTTACATTAGAAAGATAATATTTAATTAAATTAACTTAAAATCCATATTATTTGAACTGTTACAACAAATGTGTAGACATTAAAATTAAGTATAATTTGATATTAATTTTGACAGTTTGGAGGACTTGTTAAGTCTATCGATATGTATGGTCACTAAATCCAATTAAACTATAAGGGAGAATCAGCCAACAAAACATTCTTTGGAGGGATGCTCAGTCTTATTTCATACTTCCTGGTCATCGGCTATTTTGCATTACATTTTTTTATGTTAAACATCGATTTTTAGGGTTTTCCAGGCTTTTTCTTCAATTAATTGCTTTCATTAAATAAATTGTGGAAAGCATTATTGATAAAAGATTTGAACACAAATGAATCAACAGTTAAAACTATAGTCTCATATATCGATCACTCAAAAGAAATAATAAATTAGTTTGATTTATAAGGCGGTATTTATATATTTAAGAAAGCTTGAATTTCTTTTAAGACTAATTCGATGTAGCAATTTATATTTATTTTTATTAAATTAAAAAATTAATTTGCATTAATTTTTACTTTATTAAATTATAATATCTTTAAAATTTTTATATAAAAAGTTGTAATTTTTTTCAAAATTATAATGCAAGAATGAATTTTGTAAGAAAAATAAGTTATTGCAAAATAAATAGATTTAGTAACTTGAATATTTACAGGTTCATTTTTTATATTATTTTGAGTTATTTAATTGAAATTTAATGGATAATATAATCACTTTATGGGCGATTTTAATAATTTTGCCAATACTATAGTACAACTAATTCTTAATAATCAAAAGATTTTTTTTAATACTTACATTTTTAATAAAAAACACATTTTTAATTTCTAATTTTCGGGAAACATATTAATTCTTGCAATTTCAAATAATAAGAGTCTTAATAAAAAATTCAATACTAAATAAATTTAAATCATATCAATAAATACTCAAAAAATGATTCTAAGACTTTATGTTAAATAGTTTATAAATAAAATTAATATAAATTTAGATAAGAATGTCAGATTCTGAGCTAAAATTTGGAAACTCAAATAGATATCTCAGCTTTTACGCTTATATAACTATAAATATTTAATTTAGATTAATTTTTAGATCTTAAATTTAAGAAGATACTGTTTATTTTAGTTTAAATTCTTAAAAATATATATAATTACAAAAATAAATTCACTTTGAATGTATATAGTTATACGAAAAGGCAGGTGTTTGATCCATAGACAAGAATGTATGGTTATTCGGAATCTAAGCTGTTTGAAGGAGACTTTCTAAATTTTTATTCTTTAGCTTCTTTTTACTAGAATAATTTGATTTCAGATTATTTATTTATTTTTTGTTAGTTTTTTTAATTAAAAAAATATATATAGTTATTATTAATATTATTTAATGCTACACGGAAATTAATGTTGGGGAAGCAAACCAGATAGATAAAATCAGATATTCATACTTTGACTTTTGGTGATCCATTCATCTTTTCCAAGGGACTTTCACCCTCATACTTCAACTAGATTCACACCGTGCACGTTCACCTATTTTCCTCATGGTAAGGAATTATGTGGTATTTTGCTACTTCGTATGTTTTCTCTGGTTACTTTCTCCAGCTGTTTTTTCTATGAGTGCTTATGTTCAGGTAAAATCCTTTCTCAGGAAAGACTTATTGTATGGCTTCCTTGAGGGGAAAACCCTGAGTGATACTCTGCTGAAGTTGTCTTGTGCAGGTAATTTCCTTGCTTTTCTTCAACAAATAGAGTCCAATCTGAGATCCAAGAGGTTTGTCTCTAAAATCTTAACTTTTTCTCGACGCACTACAACCCCAAGTTGCAAGAATAGGTGTATCATTTAGTTTTAACACTACTTATATGATCAACGGTCGACGTTTTTATTGGCGTTGCCCCCCTATAAATTGCCTGACGTATTCAGAGGAGGTTCTCAGATCCGGGACTTATCTCGTAAGAGCCGAGCGCCTTCACGGTTTCGAACACTGGGGTACCGGAATTGGTTGGGCCTTAGTAGTTATTAAATTGTACATGCTAAGAAAATTTGTAATTAAAAAATAATTTGGACGGTAAGAAGTTTTGCCCTAATAAATCAATTTAAAATTCTTGGTAAGTTAATATTCTATTTCTTATACATAAGTTCATTTTTTAATGTTCCTTTAATGTAATATAGTATATTCGTTTGCTATTTGCTAAATGTTATACTATAATCT
>ARYC01002567.1:0-12449 GCA_000711775.1 Oxytricha trifallax
TTGAAGTCTAGAAGTAAGTTAAAATGAAGAAAGCAGTCAAGAACTTTCCAGTCTCTGAGATCAATAAAATAATGGTTAAAATTGAAGCAATGAAGATTCCTATATTAAAAATTATTGACTTAGATTCTTGCCTAGAAAGCTACCTTACTCTTGAAGATAAAGTTGAGAAGAGAGTAATTACTGATGACTAATATGCTTACAAGATATATCCTTTCAATTACTTCCTTGCTGATGACAAGTTCCAAATGGAATTTGCTAATGAATATTATGCTCTTTAAAAGGCAAAGTTATATGAGTGCAGGCATATCATATAGCTTGATGCTATTTTACTTGGTAAAGATCATGTAGCCTTCAGGCTTCCATTGCTTGAAATGACTTACAGAGAATTCTTATCTGACAATAGATGTCAGAGATAAATTGGCTAGATAGTATAGCAGATAGTTGAGGGGATTGAAGAGCTTCACAAGCTTGGTTATGTTCATAGAGACTTAAAGCCAGAGAACATCATGATAAACTTTCAGCCTCTTAGAGTTTATATTATTGACTTCAACAGAGCTCAAAGAGTGCAAGCCTCTGCATAAGGAAATGTATACGGCACTCCTGGATATTTCCCAGAGAGAGGATTGGAGAGATGGAGACACTTAATGGGATATCTGGGCTCTAGCAGTAATAATAATAGAGAGCGACATGCCAAGAAACGATTTACTTTAGCTGCAGGGGTGAGAGAGATTCTAAGCAGAGAATCAAACAATATCTCGATAAAAATAAAATAAATGGAGGTCTCAGAGAACTTGCATACTCAACTATTATCAAGCCAAGCTAAGAGAATTAACAAACAATAGAAACAATCAAACATCAACTAAGAAAGATAAAATTCAGAGAACTGCCACATGACTCTAAGCTTATGTTTGTGTGAAATATTTTAAAAACTCGCTTGTTATACTCACTTAAATTACTAACATTTAAACATTAAACCCCTACATAAACCCTATTAAAACCCTAATAAAGTATGCACTAATAGTCTACTTTTATCAATCAAAAACTCAATCAAACTACTGAAAGGGTTTTGGGGTTTTGATTATCTGCACTTGTACTGCAAAGACTGACAAGATTTTGAATTTTAGCATTTTGTCATATACTTTTATTTTGCTGTCTTATTGTACCAAGACCTCAATTTAAGGGCATTAATCGTGAATAAAATCTCATCAGAATGAATGAATGAACTTCAAATAATGCTCTTAAGCACACTGAATGTATTCGAATAATAAAATATCTAATAAGATATTCCATTATTTATTTATACTTGGTGTACATAAAGCAGAGATGTGTAAATTAGGGATTAGCAACGAAATATTAAAACTCTTTTGCAATAAAAATAAGCCAGTTTTTGAGATTTTTATGCTTATAAGGATAATAAATATGGTACTTTAATAATTTTAAGGGTCTCTTAGGATTAGAATTAAGATGCTATCTCTTTAAATTAAATGCTTATAGACTGCGAGACTTAACAGAAGCAAGATATTTATGGAACAGTCTTGCTATATATGAGTTATTTAGAATATATTTAAGTTGAACACTATAATCAATACTTCCATATCGAACATAGACAGTAAATTCAAATATTCTAAGATTTAAACCATAGACACTACTAATTCCCTAAAAGTCTAGGATATGTTTTAATTGCCTCCTTTTATCAATAAAAATTAAATAAAACTACTGAAATGTATTCGGGATTTGATTGTTGTAAGCAGTGGCTCCAGCAACATTTGCTTTAATTTAGTCATATATTAATCTATAAAAAGTTATAATTATTTTTTTATTATAAAAAAAATTAACTTAATTCATAAATTAACTTACATATTAAAATTACAATTGACTTTATTTTATTAAATGTGAAAGATTATTAATCTTTCTCTTTCGGGACTACTAATAGATCTATATCAAAACAAGTTGTCCTAGTGAATTATATAAAAGTTAATGTTCTATATTGAAGTTCTAACTTTTTCCTATTAATTGTATTTAATTAATCATATATTTCTTGTTTAGATTGAATAAAATTTCTAAAAGCTAAAAATGTTGTAATTTTCATAGAACTTAAGTTTTTATCAATATATATTCATATACTTAAATATATACATATAATTTATAAGCTTTTCTAAAAAATTAACTCTTAAGAGAAATAATAAAATAAATAAAACTAAATAGAAAGCTCTACATACTTATTTTACAAAATGATAAAATGCTTAAATTAATCTAATTTATCTTACCTATTTATAATTTGGTTTACAAATTTCAAAATGACAATAGTTTATTATTTTGGAAGAGGAATTACCAATGTTTTGTATTTTATGAATTATGGAAAAAATAATTATATTTTCTATGTATTGTATTAATTTTAAAGTACTTTGAATTGTCTGAAAAGTTTAAATCTGTGCTTCTTACAAAGGAAATTTTAATCGTCATCGCAATATTTTAATGAAAATATTTTTTCAATTTAAACTGAAGATAATAATACAAAATTTACTAATAATTATTTATGAATATTCTAATGGAAAATAAAAAATACTTTCATTATTGTATAGAGATCTAGTTTTAATCTCATTCGTCATATTTTTCCAGATAAAAGTGTTGATAATAATAAATTGGTATATTATTGAATTAATAATTTTACATTGTAAATTTATTAAGCCTATTTTATATTGAAAAAGAAGTTTACTTACAAAAATTATTTTACTCGAAGCTTGATTTTAAATAGTTTCTTCATCAAATTTTAGGGAAAAATGAAATATTAGAAATTAAAGTGCCTAAATGGATAACCTTATCTAATTAAAAAATAACAATAAGAATAGAAATTGAAATTAGTTTTAGATGATAAGACAAATGCATAAATATTATGTCTTCTAATTATTTTATTATTTAATGTTATTAATAATTTATCATTTAGTATTAATATTAATAAATAAAGACTATAAATTAACAAGATAATTAACTTTCTTTTTATATGGAAAATAGTAAAATTTTAATGATAAAATAAATTTATTGTAGCAATATTTATTATTTAGAGGAGAAATTAATTTATAAAATTTTGATTAAAAATAGATTGAATATTTTTAAACTATTTTTCTAATTTAGAGTTGTGGATCTTTTACTTTTAGTTAAACTAATAATTAAAATTATCCTGAATCATTTATTTTACAATATAAAATTTGTAAGATAGAAAAAAAGCCATATTTTTAAGTTTTAGTTTTACTCAGGCTTTCGATTTTTATAGCAATAATATTTCAAGTTAAATTATTATACAATACTTATTTTCAAGTATAATTCTTAATAATTATAAAAATAATTTAAATAACTAATAAATTAACTCAATTTATATTAAAACATATGGATTAAAGATTACAGATATTGCATAGACATAATCAGTATTACTGTCATAAATTTATTTCTTTCAAGTATCTTAAATATTTAATAAAACTAAATTAGTTTAGATTTTAAAATTTAATAAATTCTAATTAAATAATGAAATAAGAAAGTATTTAATGACTCCAAGAATAACATCATCTACATCTTCAGCACAATCAGTGATTTATTAACGAAGTTATTATATATATATCTGTACATTTAACCAATAATCAAATTTCAAAGAAATTCTATTATTAAATTAAAATATATATATATATATTTTTATTTTAAATACTATAATATACTAATAAAAGTTTGATAATTAATATATCAATTCTTTGATGAACGAAGAATGGATATACTTCAGATAAATTCAATTAATTTTAGAATTCTCAAATATTTAAAAAAATATAAATACAAATAAAATAATTGAAATGTATAGAAGAAAATATTTTATTATATAAAATTTAATGGAAAATTTATAAAAGAATATTTAATTCTTATTTAGTTATTAATTTTTTAAAATAAGATCCTGTTGATAAGTAAACTATAAACTTTTAAAATATAAAAAAAAGTAACGATTTCTACATAAAATAATAAAATTATATATTACTGGAAATTTTTTTTTATAATGTAAATATTTACAATTAAGTTTAGTCACGTGGATCAAATTATAATAAACAATACCGAGAGTCTTTGAAAGACCTACTACGACACCAACTTAAAAATAAAGGGGGTAGTTTTCTGGCCGATGTTGTTATAAAATAAATTTAGGGACTTTCCAGTTCAATAAGTTTTTATTAATAAAAAAATAATACATCGTAGAAATTATTTTTCCAACAGCTAGAAACATTTTTCGCTTATTGCAACATTAAAGAAATAACAATATAAAAATTTTGTCTCATATAATTTGATTTTATTCTATAAACCATAATAGATTTTACCATGAATTAACAATTTCACTTATCATTTGTTTTTATTTTTATCTTTATTCTAGAAAGTTCTGTCTTGGTCTATTTACCACATGTTATACATGAGTTACCTTTTCGTTTTAAAATTTATTAAGAGTATTTCCATATTCCTTTAAAAGCCATTTAGTCAAAAACTTAAAAAAAACAGTTTCATGCTTAAATTTCAAAAGAGTTAAGTATAGAAAAATTATAGTCCAGAAAACTTATCCCTCACAAAAAATTATTTAACTAAATTAGAAGAATAAAAAGTGAATTAATATTTTATAATAAAATAGAGAATAGTTATTTATACATAAAATTATATAATATGTATAATTAGTTGTTTGTTTCTGACTGACTAATAATAAAATAACTAGAAATACCTAATTCTTTATTTGTTGGAACTTATTGAATTCAAATAATTATTGGTTTTCAATTTATATTCGTTTTTATCAAAAAGATTTATAGAATATCTTTATAAAACAATTTACCATTTTTTATACCAAATATAAATATCAATATTTATAGATTCTTTTTTTATCCTTAAATCTATTAGTGATTGATTTTTAGAATAGTGTTATAGATATATTATTGATGAAAATTAAAATAAACAATCAGAGTATATTAACCATTAATGTATCAAACAGAGATCATAAATTCTTTAATAAAAAAAGGTTGCGAGATAAAAATAATATTATGTAAATCAATTTGCTAAGTTTTATTAAATTTATTACTATCTCTGCATAAAACTAATCCATAAGAGTTAAAGTCATCTATAAATTTAAGAATTAATTTCATTTAAGAATCTTAAAAATGAAATGAATTTTAATTTAAATTATTTAAGTAACTTAATCTTGTGCTTCATGGTTCCAGGCTTTTAAATATTAATACTAAAAAAAAATTATTTTTATCTATATTCAAATTATAAAGATATAAAATGATTTAAAAAATAAATAAAATTATTTTAATTTCTAATAATAATTTAATATTTTAATACAGGAAAAAAATTATATTTTTAAAGTGCTCTGCAGACTGCGAAAATGGTATAAAGTATTGTCTAAATATGCTTTAATTAAAAAATAAAAGTCATCATAATTCAATCTAAAAACTAGATTTATATTAATTAATGTTATTATTACAAATTAAATTAAAAACAACTTATTATACAATATTGTTTAAGATTATGAAGCGTAGAAGCTAAATTAAATTATATCTTTATTTCCTAAATAAAAATGAAGCAGTTAGAATCTTTGTTTGTACTAGTTTCATCTTCGATATAGTAAATCCAGTTTGGTTGACCAAGAGAGTCAATAACTCCTACGAAACCTCTTGCAAATTTAAACATAAAATATTTATCTTGATAAATATTATTTAAACATCATTTTTTAATTTGATAATACTATTTGAAAATTAGTATTATTTTATCTTTAATATTTTTAAAATTGTAGAAATCGTTATTTTTTTAAGGGTGATGCAAATTTTCATCGATAGTCTATAAATTGATTACATTTATAGAGTGTTTAAGAAAAGTAATTATGAATAAATAAAACTTAAATATTAATAATAGGGAATGGTAAAAGATAATTTTAGTTAAATTAATCTGTATGTTAGATTTTTCTTTTAAAAATATTTGCAAAAATAATAAATAACACGTATCCCTGTATTTCGATTTAATTATCAATGGGATGCAAAAAATAAGGGAATTATTTTTTCCAATATATAAATATCTAATTATATATTCTTACAACTCAGATATAAAAATTTTAATTATTAATTGTTTGAAAGGAAGGTAATATAAATTATTTTATTTTAAAATTTTTGCTAAATTGATTATTCCAATTAACATTTGAACTTTTTAATAATATTTAAAAATAAACGACCAGACTGATATTAGAAAAAAAAAATTGAAATTCAATATGTTTATTGAGAATTTAAGTTTTTAATATGAGACCTCCAGAAATCATTTCAATTTTCAAAAGGTATAGAAATTTATTTAAATGTAGTAAATAATAAAAATATGGATTCATGATAATCTAGGAGATTTAAATTATAAAATGTCTTGAAATAATTTACTTACTTTTTCAGTTTGGATAATTTAGAGCAGGAATGTCTTTAAATCTTTATTTTCTTTTTCTTTAAGCTTATTTTATTTTTGTTGAAACTGATTAATTGTTAAAATTTATATTTAATCAATTCTTTATTTCTTAAATATTTTTAATCGTTAAATTTGAACATATGAATATAATTTGTTGGTAAAACTTTAATCCCAATATCTAAATTAAAAAAGAGGATATAAAAAAAACAGTTTAAGTATGCCATTAATTTAATATAATAAATCTTATTTCAACTTATATTAATTTTAAGTTTAATCAAATATTTGAGGATTTAAATAAAAACAATGATAAAGGTCTAGATTTGGCAGCACCAGCAATAAGCATTAAAATATTAAGATATCTTAAAACCTTTTATTTTAGCTCTGAGTTAATTTGAGTATGAAAATCGTATGTTAATGTTTTATTCTTAAATTAATGCTTGATAATCTATTTATAACATGAACTTTAAATTCCTTACGATCTAATTGACTAAGTTAGTTATATAAATTAAATCCTTACAACGAAGGATTTATTTGTAAATTATATAACTAATTTACAAGATTTGCCATCAATTAAACTTTAATAATTACCTGGTTTAGGACCTAGTTAATATGGAGTAATACTAAACAGGATGTGAATTCGAGTATTATTGTATGAATACATTTGAATTTGGAATATAAAGTAAAATAAAATTATATTATTCAAATTAATCACTGTTAACTTTCTAAACCTAGACTATATGGTACCTGTTTGAAAGAGATTTTAAATTACTGACTATACTATTGGCAGTACAACTCTATCACATTCCAGATGCGAGATAACTCTACTTTAATGTCGGGTAAATTTGTTAAGCAGATTTAAATTCCAAAATTAAAATCGAGTTATCTCGATTTAGCTAAGAGATTAAATAGTCCACAAACAGTAAAATTCAGATATTATATATTCCTTATAGAATAAGTACCATATTGTTTAACTTTCAAAGGAGTTATCTGTAATTAATTTGAATAATTAATAATTTAATCATAATTTATTTTCCAAACTCAAATTTATTCCTACAATAGAGATAAGTGCACTTGAATATTAAGTAGAAATTCATCTAAAAATAATCTCCCAAAAAATATTATTTAATCAGACAAAGAATCATGATGAGATGACCAAGCCTTTTTAAAAGCTAGCATAAATTAAAAATCTACAACAATCTGTAAGTTAGGAAGCCTTAAACTATATCTCTAATTCAAATTCTAATTGTATTTTATTATTTTTTTTAAATATTTGCATATACTTTAATAAAAGAGACTATGAGCTTTAATATATAGTAAACATAGTCATCCTTTATTGCTGATGATATAAGATCTGATGCCCTATCATCTCTTAATTAAAAATTTACCCTTATGCAATATGTGAATAAATAAATTCTCTCCCTTTTGATTTAAATAAGAGCAAATCAATTCAGTGTTATATTTGAATTAAATAATTAAAATAAAAATAACTGACCGATTTTTAATTTTATAATTGTTTTGATTCTGCAAAATTTCATTTAAAATAAAAATTAAGGTTTCATTTTTAATATTAAATCAAGAATTAAAAATATAAATAAATACATAAATATATAAAAATAATAAAAATATTTTTGACAGAGACCACCCTTCCATCCCTTCCCTCCTCAATATTATTAAATAAATTACTATGATCTTATTAAATTTCAAGCTATGCTAGCTGCATTTCAATTAATTTTATTACTTAATTAGTTTCACTATGTTCATTAACTAATTTGATCTCATGCTCTATTTGGGAAATAATTGAAATTTAACAAATTTTGAAAAATTTTAATTGATTAACATAAATTAGTTTCATTTCGAATTCATATTATGACTTAAATACCATCACTCGATTATGAATTAATATAATTATTTTTAAAATTCTTTTTCAATCATTACTAGCATTCTTACTTAAATTAATATTCTTTTAATTATAAAATAAGTTCTTGGGAATAATATGAAAAACTTTTTTTATTTCCAAAAAATTATTAAATCAATTATATTTCATTTATAATGATTTATAATTAAAAGAATATTAATTTAAGTAAGAATGCTAGTAATGATTGAAAAAGAATTTTAAAAATAATTATATTAATTCATAATCGAGTGATGGTATTTAAGTCATAATATGAATTCGAAATGAAACTAATTTATGTTAATCAATTAAAATTTTTCAAAATTTGTTAAATTTTAATTATTTCCCAAATAGAGCATGAGATCAAATTAGTTAATGAACATAGTGAAACTAATTAAGTAATAAAATTAATTGAAATGCAGCTAGCATAGCTTGAAATTTAATAAGATCATAGTAATTTATTTAATAATATTTGTAAAAATGAGGGTAGAGAAGTCTAAGTTGGGGAGCTCTTTGTTGAGGGGGATTGGGCACATTGATCAGTACTAAAAATATTAGCATGACATATAGAAGTATGTAAGGGCCAATGAAATTAAGTGTTACTTGAGAATCTTTACCGTAGAAAATAGGGAAGACTGGAGTTTCACTATAAAATATTTTGAGGACTATTATTAATTTTGATAATATCTATTTTCTATTCTAATGAGATGTAAAAATTTAATTAATAAACTTATAATTATCATAGATTTTAACATTATACAATTTTTATTAATTAATTATTATAATTTTTGAAAAAGACTCGAATTATCTAATGGTCACGAGGATAATATTATCAAAGACAAATTTTAGTAATTTAACAATTTCTTTTGGATTACTCTTTTAAAAGGAAAATGTTATAAAAAGAAAGATGTGCTTATTAAAAACTAATTTATGATTAAAAATATATAAGAAAAAAATAGTAGAGAAATATGGGAAGAATTATAACTAATATAGTAAACAAACAAAATTCTCCTATATCTATAAGAAAAATTAGAATTAGTTTAAAATTTCTAATGAAGGCTATGAGAGGCTATGTTTTAAGCATCTTTAAGGAAACTAACTAAAATTATATAATTATATATTACCCATTATCCTCTAATGGGTGTGTTCAAAACCGCAAAATCCCTTAATTAGATATTTTAGTGATTTGATTTTTAGGGTATAGTTGGGGTCTTATTTGAGTTAGCATAGAAATTAGGCTAATTTGCTAAATGAGAAAAGAAATTAGCGAAATTTAGGGTCTATTTATGATGAGTAATATTAAGATTTATTGCTTAAGCATAGGTGTTGTACAAGTATTAATATAGATTAATTCAAACCAGTGATAAATTATGCAGCAATTGCGAAGCTTCTAAGTAAGAGTGCCTCAACTGTTAGGTATCATTGCTTGTAAGCTGTTAAGCATTTTAGATCTGGAACTTGAATACATCCAGCAAGAAAATAAATGTTCTCACAGCACCATATTGACAACCTCTGCGACTCGAAGACTTTAAAGTATTGGGCACACTTTCCTCTTGACTAGCGAGCTGTAATGTTTCTTTGCAAGTTTCTTGACATGCGTATCTCTCCATAAAGATAGCCAATATTTATAGAAGAAATTGCATTACTTTCAAGATCGTCAACAGAGTTAAGAGAGTGATTGATTTTACCTTGCCATTTCATAGTAATATTTAAAACTATTAAATGCAGAATTCTATTGACAATAGCATCATGTTCATACAAGTTGATTAAGCTGTATTCACCTTCAAAACTTTTATTAATATGTCCTGGTATAAGAAGTATGATAATATAGAAGTCTACAACTGGAAATTAAAGGTTGCAACCCATGCAGTTTTAGCTGGTACAAGCGAAAATTCAGGCTTAGAGAGTTATGATATTCACCCTCGTTCTATTAAGCGAGAGTAGTATATAGAGATCCTACATAATCTCAGAGAAAAGTATAGCAACCAAGAAATCATCCTGTTTGTTGATAACATTTACGTTCATGAGATTAAGGAGTCTAAGAAAGCTTATGAAGACCTAAACATAACTCCTGTTTATAATGTTCCTTATACCCTAGAATTTAATAGAATTAAATTCTAATGGAGTTAAATTAAGACTCACTACAAAAAGTTGCTGCTGTATAATCTTATGCATGACTTGCCCATAAATACAGCAACGTAGATTAGACAACAATTTGTGCGAGAGTTGGAAGAATGAATGTTTATAAATAAGTATTAGATTTAAACGAATGAATATACTCACATATTAAATTGGTCCATAAAGAGGTTTTTGTTTTCCTTTTTTTTCTTCCTCTTATGGCTTGCTTGGGCCCATATTTATTCTCTTAGTGCCAGCTCCTGCATCTATGTTCATTTCATAGGATTTTTAGACATCTTTTTAAAGCCTCTCTTCCTACCTCATGGATTGTCTGTGAGTTTCTCTCTTTGTGAACCTTTGCAATATCTTTCATTATGAATATTAAACCCCTTAGATCAATTAAGACACGAAATTTGGGGTTAAGAACAATTAAATAAAGAATTTATTATAATTGGCGTATAATTATAATGATTGGGCTAATTATTAAAACTATTGGCTCAATTAATTGTCCTTATAATATAAACCAACATGGTGTGCAGAATCGATTTTACCCATATTATATTTAATTTTTTTTAAGCCAATAGTTATTAATTTTTAATTTAATTCCTCTTAACTCCAATTCTCATGTCTTAATTGATCTAAGAGGTTTTACCAGTTCCAGGTTTCCCTGCATAGTTATGAATCAAAGCTTAATAGAGAGGAAGGATGCTTCTTAAGCTAAGCGAGCCAGGTCTCGCTTATTAGAATACCTTGCTTCTTTTATTCTTTTGGAGAAATAGAGTAGCGTTTCTTATTAGCATATTCAATTATTTCCCTGAGATAACTCTCTCTTAAAGTGCAAAGAACACCAAAGAAGAAACTTCTTTTTGGAAGCTTGTTAGAGAGTTATATCTTAGTAAGAAGGTAAACAACCAACTTTAAATCATTAATTACATCCTCGTAGAGATTAGTGACTGAAATCTCTTGGTAGTTTGGTATCTAAATCAATTTAATCTCATTTTTTTTGAAAGCTTTCTTCTCATCACAGAGTATAGCTTTTAAGAATGACATTTTGGTACCTTACATGGTTTAAGGTAATAAACCATATAGAGAATTTGTTTATCTATACATTTTATTATTACCATGCTGAGCGAGATCCTGTTTACTTCTAAATCTTAAGATCATTTTTTTTAGCTTCAACCCTCTTCATTAAAGTACTAGTAGATTCCATCTTTGTTCCTTCTCTTATTAATGAATTTCTAACTTTAATTTATAGACTTCTTAATCCTACTGTTTAAAAATTTACAATAAAAATGGGCATTTTCTAGGAGGTCAACCTGTTAAAGATATGTGGAAAAAGTTGGCAAAAGCTGTATCAAACTTCAGATATGGATCTCCATTTCTATCAATTTAGTTCCATTAAATTAGTACTATATTTGTTTAAATTTAATTAGTACTGGTATAAAATCCGTTTAATTTTAGTTAGTACCAATTTAATATTACCAAAACTTAATTAGTACCTTGTTTTAATCTAATGAAGTTTTAATGGAAAAGTTCCAAACTGGTTCAGAACCTAGTTGGTACCAGTCCAACCTGAATTTTTTCTAAGTTTGTACCAGTATTAAAAATATTAAGCATTAAATTAGAAAATTTAAAATTATAAACTTATTATAAATATGATGTGTAACACTTCAAAATCAACCATTATTGCTGCAGGTTAAACTCATGCTAAACTATACTTTAGCTAGGGAAGTTATTACTCATTAATAATAGTAATTTAAATTTGAATTTAAACATGGCGGCTAACTTAAATCGTAAGGCAGTTTCTCTTGGAACAGGTTAATCATTGCTCAACTTTGGTTTTCCAAGAAGCCAGAAGTAATTTATATTGTAAAGGAGGTAGAGTTAAGAGCTCTTGGATTTGAAGCAGATGTCTTCAAATTGAAGTAAAAAACTAGAAGGGGGGAGCAGAGATAGAACTTCAAATATAAATTCAATATGATGAGGAGCAAAA
>ARYC01002568.1:0-62342 GCA_000711775.1 Oxytricha trifallax
CTATTATAAAGCTCTTAAAACCTCTATAGCTATATCTGGACTATATAGGAGTTGCAACAGCATTAATGATGGTTTGTTCTAAGATCGAAGACTTCATATTTATACTCAGTTTATAAGTATAATTTTCGTAATTTTACTCTTAATAATTTTGATTCTGGTACCAACTTAGATAAAGTTTAGGTTGGTACTGGTACCAATTAAGTTTTGGTACTATTAAATTGGTACCAATTAAATTTAAACGAATTTAGTACCTGTACTAATCAAATTAAACAAATTTAGTACTATTTAATGGAACTAAATTGATAAAAATGGAGCTCCATCTCTAAAGTTTGTTACAGCTTCTGTCAGCTTTCTCCACGTATCCTTACCAGGTTGACCTCCTGTAGGATGCCCATATTTAATACTAAGATTTTTAACAGTAGGATCCAGAACTCTATATATTAAATTTGAAATTCAATAACAAGAGAAGGAACAAGTATGGAATCTATAAGTACTGCAATGAAGAGGGTTAAAGCTTAAGAAATTATCTCAAGATTTAGAAGCAAGGAAGATCTCTATCGATACCTCACTTAGCATGGTAAGCACGTGACATATACTTAATCATATGCTATAGTGGGTTTATTCCTTCCAACGATGGAAGGTACCAAAATTTCATTCTTAAAAGCTATACTCTGCGATGAGAAGAAAGCCTTCAAAAACAGCGAAATAAAGTTGATAGATATACCAAACTACCCAGAGATTTCAGTTACTAATCTCTACGAGGATGCGATGAAAGATGAAGAGTTGGTAGTTTATCTTCCTACCAAGAAACAACTCTCTAACAAGCTTCCAGAAAGGAGCTTCTTCTTTGGAGTTCTTTGCACTTTAAGAGAGAGTTATCTTAGAGAGATCATTGAATAAGCTCACAAAAAACGGTACTCTATTTCTCCTAAAGATTAAAAGAAGTAAGGCATACTAATAAGCGAGACCTGGCTCGCTGAGCTTAAGAAGCATCCATTCCTCTCTCGTAAGCTTTTATTCATAACTTTGTAGGGAAACCTGGAACTGGTATATTCCTAATGAAAGAGCATGCGAAGGTTCACTGAGAGAGAAAGTCATAGACTATTTCTGAAGTGAGCAGGAGACTTTATAAAGATGTCTAAAAGCCAGAAGACATGAACATAGATGCAGGAGCTGGCACAAAGAGAAGAAATATGGGCCCAAGCAAGCCATAAGAAGAGGAGAAGAAAGAAAAGACAAACCCCTTTATGGGTTAGTTTAATATGTGAACTTATTCATTCATTTAAGTCTAACACTTATTTATAAACATTCATTCTTCCTTCTCTCGCACAAACTGTTGTCTTATCTATGCTTACTCTCTTGCAGCTACTCTGAATCAAGTCTAATGTATCTATAGGCAAGTCATGCATAAGGTGATATAGCAGCAGTTTCTTGTAGTGGGTCTTGATTTAACTCCAGTAGAATTCAATTCCATTAAATTAATGGCTGTAAGGAACATTGTATACAGGAGTAATGTTTAACTCTTCATAAGCTTTCTTACACTCCTTAGTCTTATGAACTGAGAGGTTGTCAACAAACAGGATGATCTCTTAATCGTTGTATTTATCTCTCAGCTTATGTAGGAACTATATGTACTACTCTCGCTTAATAGAGCGAGGATGAATAACATAACTTTCTAAGCCAGAGTCTTCACTAATACCTGCTAAAATTGCATGGGTTACAACCTTCACTTTCTAATCGTAGACTTCTATATTATCATACTTATTATACCAAGACTTATGAATAAAGGTGTTGAAGGTAAACACAGCTTCATCAGCGTGTATGAACTTGATGTTATTAGTAATAGCTCTCTGCATTTAATCATATATATAGTTTAAATTATTACTATAAAATGGCACTGTAAAATCAATCACTCTCTTCACTCTGTTGACAGTCTTGAAAGTAATACCAGTTCTTCTATAAATGTTTGCTATAGTTTAAGGAGAGATACGCATGTCAGGAAACTTGCGATGAAACATCACAGCTCGGTAGTCTAGTGGAAAGTGTGCCCAATACTTTAAAGTCTTCGAGTCGCAGAGGTAGTCAATATGGTGCTGTGAGAACTTTTATTTTCTTGCAGGATGCTTTCAGTGCCTGAATTATAATGCTAAACAGCCAACAAGCAATGTTACCTAACTGTTGATGCACTTTTGCGCAGGAGCTTTGCTATAGCAGCATAATTCATAACTGTTTTGACTTAGTCTATATTAATACTTGTACCATACCTAAGCTTAAGCAGTAAATCTAAATATTACTCATCATAAATAGACCCTAAATTTCGCTAATTTCTATTTCTAATTTTGCAAATTGGACCTAATTTCTCTACTAACCCCAATAAGACCCCAACTATACCCTACAAATCAAAGCACTTATAAACCTCACTAAGGGATTTTGGGGTTTTGAATCCATTTTACTATTTTTGAGCGAAGAGTCTCTCGAAGTCTCGGTGATTTTAATAGTATTTTTCCATCAAATCCATCCGGACCAATGGCTTTGTTGAAGTTGCACTCTCTAATGCTCTTTTCTATTTCTTTCTAGTTGCAATACTTCTCTGTTTCTTCTTCGCTAATCATTATTTGGTCTCCTGTTCTATTAATCTTTTGGTCTGTATCTCTCTTGTCTTGGTAAAGTTCGTTGTAGTATTTTATGATTTTTTCTTGAGTTTATTCTCCCAGATTTATTCTTTCTTCGTTCAATGTCAATCATTTAATCACTTCAGATAACTTTTTGCTTTTGGTAAGTCTTTTTACCATGTAAAAAAACCCTTTTACATCATTTCTTTTTAAGCATTGCTTCATGTCTCATATTGCTTCGTTCCAGTTGGATTTCGTTTCATTATTTTTATTGTTTGGATTGGGAGTATTACTTTTAATTACCCATTCTGGAGGTTGGTTATACCAGTGCTTTGTTTTATTGTGTTTAATTAGCTTTTCTTCAAAGCATTGTTGTATTGGTATGGTTTGTCCAACTCTTCTTCTAACAACTCTCTCTTTTTTTCAACAAATGTTTTCCAACATTGTTTTCTAATGTCTGATACTCTCTAGTTTTTTTCTCTATCAGTGAGTTTTAGATCTCTCTCCAAGTATGTTATTTTATCTTTGCTAGATAAGTTTGTGGTCGGTTAGTCTTAGTTAGTCCGTCTCCCAGTTGATCGTATCCACGTTTGAGAAGATTTGGTCCAGCTAATTCACTTGAGTGTGATTTTCCACTCCTTACGGAATGAATTCAACCAAGCCTTCTTTATACAGTCTTTTGCTCAGTTCTTTGATATGATAGTTAAAGTCTCCCATTACAATGACTTTCAAATTCTTACATTTAGACTTTAATGATTTTATCATGTAAAGTAGCCTATTCTGTATTTCCTTGACTTCCTCGTTCCAGTAGGGTGGTATGTATACTGTGAAAATGTGTAAAGGGAAGCCCTCCATATTCAAAATGTTCCAAGTTAGGTATTATCTTCGAGTCTTTATTGTTTTCATTACGAATTTGCAGATATTTAGAGTTAATACTCCGCCATTCCTGGCAAGTTATGTCTAGGTGATAATTTTGTTGTTGATTCCAATTATTCTTTGTAATCTTGTTTCTACTAGTCCTATGAAGTCTGGCTTCTTACCTTCCAGCTCTCTCATCATTTAGTCTTACTTTAGTTTAGAGTTCCATCCTCTTACGTTTTGCACGCAGATGCTTAATTCGAAGGTCTTCGTCGTCATTTGTCTCTTTTTGTTAATGATTTGTATTCTTATCTTGTTTCTCTGGTTCTCAGCAAATCTCTCGTTTCTTTTTACCAAACCTTCCACCTCTCTTATTGGTTAGTAAAAATGGAGATGTCGACCATTGTCTAGTAGAATACTAAACTTATCTAAGTATTTTATATTATTACTATGCTTGACTAAGGATATTGGGTATGTGTGAGATTAATTTTAGGAGCTTTTTTATGAACATTCAAAATAGTCTTTTAATAATTTTTGTCTGTCTGGTGTGTCTTCCTTATTCTCATTTGTGTATCCTGGTAGCTTCCTTCTAGTCTGTGTCTTCTCTTCCATCTTGCCCGCCTTTTGTTAATACTCTCTAATTAATTTAATTATTTTGATTAATATAAAATAATATTACGAATAAATATACACAATTTAAGTACGAAATTTGGACATATATCAATCTATGTAATTTTATAAATTTCTAATTACTAATTGACGTTAAGTTTATAATGCTTTTCAATAAGTTCAAGCAAGTAGGAAATATGCATTCTTCCCCTAAATTTGTAAGTTTCAATATTTCTTTTCTCCAAACTTTAAAAATTTAAATATTATATTGTAAGAATAAGGATAAAAAATCTAGGTAATAATTAGGATAATAAAATATATATATTACTGAAATGCTTTTTTATTCTGAATTTTCTTAATCAATTATTTTATAAACTTATCTTATTGTCTTAAGTCTATAATTTAGAATAATTAGCAATTTTAATTTTAAACAATAACATTCAATATCTTTCAAATGGTCCCTTCTTGATCAAACTTGAAAAATAACAAATAAAGAAAATACTAATAAATATTAATTATTAACTATTTAATAAAATTTACACCTCTTCATGAGACATTAATAAGTTCCAAACACATAACTAATTTTTTAAAGTTCTGAGGTTCTCAGATCATCGCAACATATAAAATTGATTGATTGTATTATATTAATAAATTATTATTATACTAAATAAATAAATTATAAAAGGAGTATATTTGAGTAAGAAGTAAAATAATTAATAAATTTGAATAAAACTTGGATTTATTAAAATTAAACAAACTTTATAAGCGATTGAAATCCTGCTAAATAAAGGTAAAAAAAATTAAGAATCAGCTTATTATAGCAAGTTGTAGATTCCCCAATAATAATATTAAAAAGAATAGAACTAAACTGATAGTGAAATGAAAATATATTTCAATTAACATAGTTTTATGATTTAAATAACATAAAATTTCTATATCTTTTTATTTAATATTGAATTTAAGTAAGCCTTGCCATTTTCAGAAATTGTTTGATAAATCGAAAATATAAATTAATGTTTCAATTAACCAACTTAAATCTAAAAGAGCATATTATTTTAAACTCTTGAAAAATAATAAGTTCATTTTTAATCAGTGAACATTACCACAATAATAGATTTAGTTAAATACAAATGAAATTAAATCACTTCAAAGTATATAAATTAACATGAATAGAATGGATCGCATCTAGACTATGATGCATAATTTTATTGTTTAATTGTTTATTTTACTATAATTAAACATTAAAAAGAAAATTAAAAAGATTCACAAATGAAACATGAATGCTTCTTATCATATAACTTACAGTTAATGAGGTTACTAAATTTTAAATATACTTATTATGTTACTTTGATTTAAAATTCAAAAATTATTTATCAGCATTAAATATATTTATATATATAGCAATTATTTATCGTTACTAATTTGCGATAATTTTAATACTTATTTGAAGTTAGTTAATTTAAAAAGAAAATTTTATTTCTATTATTTATTTTTCAAACCTTATTCCTTGAGTCATAAAATAATAGCCATGCTAAATTGCAACAAAATATAAGTATGATGCTGCATCACTCTTTAGTTTATGCCTTACTTAGCAGCAAGATACGTCATCTACTACATCTGCCTAGTCTATTTATCAAAAGTCACTAAAGAGAGATATGATCAATAAACGCATAGTAGTATGAATATAGAAGTGAGTATTGTTTTATAAAACCTTCATCATACTTAACATTTATTTAATATTATGAAATGAATTCATGAGTTAGTTGCTCATTTATACAATTTAAAACATTCTTGTGCTATAATTATATGAGCCACTAAAGATGTTAAATTAAACACTATTTGAAAAATTGCTGAGAGAAATTTTGCTCATATATTTAATCTTGAGCGTTTAATAATTGGTCATAATTTTACAATTGTTTACTATGATTTAAAAATTTTTATGCTTAATATTCAATAAGTAAAAAAAAGAACATTTAATTTTAAAGCATAAAACAAATTATTAAAATTATCAATTAAAACTTGAATTGGAACAGAAAGTGGAATGGTACCACATAAAGTTGAAGTTAAATCAAAGAATGACTGACAAAAACAGTAAAAGATTCTAATGAAATCATTAATTGCGAATTTTAATATAATTCATACAAATTTACATGCTCATATACAAGTGCTTGATATTAAAGCCAAAAAGATCTATTAAATATAAATTCACAGTTGTAGTTTAATAGTAGAGACACCTTGATAAGATGAAAAAGAATTAATAGATAATCAAATTTAACTAAAAATGTTTACTTGCTATTCGAAGAAAGATCTTAAGATTTTTATAGATAAACTTCAATACATCAGGATGAATTAGACAATAAAAAGCAAGATTATTTCTATATATAATTGTTATAATTTGTTGCTGGGAGAGATAGTCTTAAAATATGTAAAAAAAAAACAATAATTGAATCCCAAATTTAAGAGTAAAACCAGAGAATGATAATTAAATTCTTTTTTACAGATATTTAAATTATTCCAACTTAATTTTAATTTTATCTCAAGAAGATGTATATAAAATATAGCAAAAGACATTTGATAAATATGATATATAAATATGTTCTTTCTTTTTACATAGAGTATTATCAATCTAATACTGGCTTATAGTTAAGTACTTTTAAAGACGCTCCTAAATTGAATACATATATATATATATATCATGTCAAAAGGTCATCTTAATAATTCTGGATTAATATGAACATAAATCAAGCAATGATTCTTAAATTTAAATATTTCATTTATTTCACATTTAAGGAATAAATGAAATTCATGAAATAAGAACAAGATTTAGGATTCCATCTATAGAGATTTTGTTGAGGACTGGATATTATTCATATTGTATATATAGTATATATACTCTTATATTTTTATTATATATTTATAAAATTAAAATTCGTTTTTAATAGATTTGTAAGAGTACAATTTACATCATTAAAAGGCTCTTGATAATGAAAAGCAAACTAAGAAGGAAGTGCTCTTATTCAGACTGGAAACAATGAATCGAGGAAATGCTTAAGCTCATAAAGTTTCGACTCTACTGACTAATAAGAAGAATGGGATCTAGTTAAATAGATTTGCTGGTAGCTGTTGATTAAATCTTAATGAAGCACTTATTAATCGAAGACGAGGATGAAGAATCTATTTATCCTTCTGGTAAAGCAGGAAGAGTCTTGAAATAGCAATAGAAATTTATAGTGATTGATGCAAATGAGTGAAGAATGATTCTACTTAAATTGAAGGTTTCGGCTTGTAATTACAAGCCGAGTAGCAAGAATTAGATGAAAATGGCATTATTACAGAAAATAGGTTTGACTGTGGACGCTAAAAATCTAATAGCTATAGATACCAAGTGTAGTGCATCATCATGAAATTGTATATGACTGCGAATGAAAAGGATTTAAATAGATTTCACGGTGTAGCAATTATAATGAGACTGCCGATGTTTGATAAAGTTATTGGTGTAATTAGCAATTATAATCAGATAATAATAATAGGAGAGCATGAAATTTAACAGATATTATATAGCAAATACGATTATAAGAAAGGATGAAAAAAATAATATCTAGATAATAGATGATTGTTGATGGATTTATAAAGAAAATTAAAAGATATTTAAAAATTTATATCCTGTCTACTTTATGAAAAATATCAATAAGTCAAATCAGTTAATTAATTATAATAACTTAAGTAATTTTTTAGATTAATATTCTGGATATCACAGTTTTAATCATTTATAATTTACATGATTATCCATTAGTAATTTAATCAAAAAGCAATAAAAAGTTTTATAAGAGCTTACAGTCTTCAAATAATACAGCATAAAAATTCAATGGAACCTCTATTGTGACACAAATTGGCTAAAACTTATTTAATCGAAAAGTCAATAGCAATTTTAACTATTTATCTGATAAAACAGCAACTATTGGCTACCAAGATATAATGAAAACCAAATGCTTAATAAGAATCAAATAAAGACTTTGTAGGCAGGCAAATTTAAAATATTCTAAGCAAGTAAGCCATTCAGATAATGCATCTTATATTATTCCTATCAAGCACTCTAAAAAATGAAAAGTGAGGAGAGAAAAAGGAGAAAAGCTTAAATTACGAAGAGGAAGATGAAAACCAATTACTAGATTTGCAAGGTAGGTATCATGAATGATGATAAATATATAGGACTCTAATGATGATGCTATTAGCTATGTAATCGTTGAAGATAGTGAATTGTTAGATGAAGAATTCTACAATATAAAGTGAGATATGGGAGTACTAATATTTCAAACTGACAGAAGTTGTTCCCTGAGTGCACTTAATCTTTTTAATAAGAGCTGATATAATAACTATATATATTAATAAATATAATGTATAATATTGTGATATTTTATATCTCAAAACTAAAATATTTAAAATTGAAACATTAAAAAACTATAATTTTCTTTTTTACGAATGCATTAATTGTTTCTTAATCATTTTATGTATGCTTTTTATTGCCTTGATTTAGTTCATAGTTATTCTATTCTGCAAGTTTAGGCCCATTAATGAGGTTAAAGCACTGTTCAGTTGCATTGACTCTTTCTGAATTCCTCTATTCTTTCAATCTAGCGTGACTTCTACCAATCTGTACTACTAGTTGAACTGTCTGTGAGTAGTTGTAAGCATCAATCACTTCAGTTCAATGAGACAAGAGAACCCTCACTGCTTGTAGATAATCTACATCTAGACTTTTGGAGACATTGCTTGATTTACGAGACGCCAGCTAAGCCTTTCTTTTATTTAAGTAGCGCAGTGGAATTGGATAATTCCTGTAGGTGCTTGTTTCCATTTCTCATTCAAATAAAATTATTATGTTCATTCAAATTAATATAAGAATGTTTATGATATAATTAAGATGATTAGTGGAAGTTTGAAGCTTACTCAGAGCAGATTTAAATCTGATTATATCATCGTATACACCGGATAATGCCTTAATTTCATCAGAAGCCACGTATTGCTTGATTGCAATCATTAATAAATAACTAACAAGTATAAAACAAGAAAATAACTATGTTTTAGTGACATATTAATAATTATTTTTATAGCAACTCTTGATGCTTTATAATATTGTAGAAGTTCATAAATAATTATTAATAGATTTTAATTTTATAAATGATTATTTAAACACTTTCGCTAACAAAATAAAGTATTTATTTTAATTAATTTCCCACTTTTGAATGCATCTTTGATTTAAATGCATCCACTTATTGAATTAGATATTACCTCTCTTAATGATCATCCTTTTTAGTGCAATAGTCATGTTTTTCATCTCAGCTGCTTATTTGTAGTAAATTAGGCTAATAAGAATCTATAAATAAGCGATAAAATCTTAAACTGGAATACTTCTTTTCTTATTTGCAAAAAATTAAATTATAAAAGATGTTATAATATATTTATTATTGAATAAAATAAATAAAGAATTACATATAATGATATGCATTAAATCAAATTCAGTCAACAATTTCTCTTTAGAATGCCGTTTACCACCTCTTGCATTTAGACTTTATAGTCTCCTAAATTTGTTCTACCTTGATAAGTTAAGAAGTTTAGAATTTAAGGCATTGTACTTGAAAATGTAAATAAACCCATATTTAACTGCATTTTTAATTAAATTAATGTGCACCAAATGTACCTTCATATAATCTTACACGAGTTGTTGTGCCATTATTACAATATTTTTCACTGCAAAAGTGCTGGCATTTGACGAATTCCAAGAAATCATAGGCTTTACTGAATTGAAAAATTTAGGATATTTTTACTCTTTTTCATATGGCCAAGCAAAATAATTTATAGTGTCATTGCACTTTATATTGAGAACTGTAGTTCTTGAAACCAAAGGCAAATGTGCATAATATTTGGGATGATAATATTGTGGGTTAGACTTTCTCTTTATTAAATATAGTTAGTAATATTGTTGTGAGGGACCTGATCACGTATTGCTATATAAACCTATTATAAATTGCATAAAAAGAGGTTTAATATACAAGTTTAACAAAATATTATTTTAGAACGATGTACCAATATAATATACCCCTAGTAGTATCAAGAAGACCACTGCTATCACCATAATTATCACAAGATTTTTAATTTTTAAATTATAACTTATTATAAAATGAGTTAAAATTTGCTGAAAATAAATTTTGGCTTATATTTTACAATTTCTATATTATTTAAATTTTATGAAAGTGCATAGAATTTAGTTGATATACTATTACAATTAATTGCGGTCAATCATATAATAAAGAAAAAAGCCATCGGTCTCGTTTTTCTTGGAACTGCTTAGATCGGTTGTATGGTACCTGAATCAATTTTATTTATTATTTATATTTCTAAGCTACTCTATCGGAAGTAAGTTGTTAGTTATATCAATGAAATCTTTCCTTTTTAAAATTCTTCAATATCTAGCATGTAACCATCAATTCTTTCAAACATTTTCCTAATTTTAATTTCAATATCTCTCGATTTCAATAAATAAAATCACATATAATATCTGAGTACTTTTACAACTGATTAATAGTAGTTTCAAAATGGATTTGCATTCGAAGATATTATTGGATAAAAAAATGACCTTGAATATTAAATATTTACTAATTTAAATCAAAATCAATCTTTTTATTTGTTTATTTCCTTTAAATAATTTAAAAGATACACCAAAGCTAAATCTTTTAGCATCAAACTATAATTAACAACTACTTCTAATAATTAACATTTTTATTATGAAACAAAATTGAGTATAATTAAAATATTTAAGATAAAATAATCAAATAAAAGTCAGTTTAAAATAAGTATATTTGTGAGTCAGAGATATATTATTTCAATTTTAAAAACAAGTTTTTATGCATATCGAATATATTTATCAACTTTTATCTATTTTATAATTTTTCTTTTAGTTTCAACAATCAAATGACATATTAACTATCGGACTTTTATCTTCCGTATTTTGCGATGTATTTTTGGTAGAATTATGATTTGACTCAGATAAAAACAGTCTTAAACTAATCTATTGCTGAGGATAGATAAATTATATATTTATATCTGACTAAAGTTGTAAGCAGATTCTAATATAAAAATTCATTATTAGGATTAATAAACTATACAGTAAAAAAATGAGATTTGTAAAAGCACTGTTAGTTTTAAATGATTTCAAATAAAGGATTAAAACTAAATATAAACATTTGCTAAGTTTCCAAGTTAATTCTTTTTAAATCTCTACCATTAAATGATAATAAAGTTAAATATAAATGTTTCTAGTATCAAATAATTATCTTATAATAATTGAATGCACCAAAGATCTAAGAATTATGGGTTCTTTCTTTTGAAATACTTTCAAAAGTATGTTAATCATATTAAAATGGTTGATTATTGAAGTAATGTCTATCGTCTCTTTACAGATAATGCTTAGCTTTGATTAGATTCTAAATATTCTGGTAATATTATCAAATATTTTATGGCTTTTTTTACATATGGTTTTTTTTATAATTAAATGTGACAATATTATTTTTTATTTCACTATTAATCAAATTATTCTGTTTTGGAAATCATAATCTTTTGTTTCAACAATTTGAATTGCTATTTTTCTATTTTTATAGTAATTATTAAACTTTTCAATTTTTAATCAAACAAATATGTTTGCACACAATTTAATTAATATCATATATAATTTAAATACTTTCTTAATTTAATTATTTCAAGCTATTTTAAATATTATTTAATTTGATTTTATAATTGTTATTAAGTGATTAAATACTTGAAAATATATATATTTTTAAGACTTCATTTTTACTCCTTTTAAGAGCGATTTTGAATGGGAAGGAATTCAAAGAACAATTCAATATAACTTAATGCTTTGAATTCTTCTCTATATATTTCAAGCTATGGTTAATTCATGATGAAAATAAGTATATTTATAATACCATTCTTATCGAAATATAAATATAACAAAATGATATAATAATGTAATTATAGATTAAGGCTATGGCCCCAACATACATATAGAAAAAAAGATTAAGCGTCTATTAAATACTGCATTAACTCAAATCATCTTATTTTATAAATGGAAGCAAGATTTCGAAGAGTGTAAAAGCAATCTTTAAATTAATTTATTAAAGATACTATTAAATTTCCAGAAATGATTTAAAAATCAAAAATAATATATAAAAGATTTTTGTAATAAGCGAAAGTGTTGATGAAATGCAAGAAATATTAACATTTTAAGTTTTACTATACGTCTTAATTTTAATTATGCATCATGTGAAAGTATTCTTCGAAAAATATTTGACTCTCTCCATTAGTATCGACTTGATTAATAATGTCATTGACAGATGCCTTTGAGATAGTCTTTTCAAATTCTAGTATTTCTTTGATTTCCTCAGTTGAGATGAAGCCACTTTCATCCTTGTTAAGTATTCTGAAGGCCTGTTGTAGTATCTCGTTTGTGCGGAGATTCGTCTCATTCATAGAAGCACGAATAGCCAGAGTAGTCAATGAATCAATTGCCTTCAATATCCACAGACTTAAACATCTTTCGATATCAGTCTTCTCCTTGTTAATTCCGAACCCCATATCATGAACCTCCGTGATTGTATCAAGTGAAAGCATAATAACTCCATTCTATACCTGGTTGATGAGCATGGGCTCGTATACTTCATTTGCCATAAAGTATATATTCGATTCTGAATCCCTGCGTCTTGTATTGATCATTCTTGTCAATCAGTCTATGCAATGGCCTTTTGGTATTCTTGACTTCCAGTATTGCAGTCGAAGTAAGGGGCAAATCTTCGAATTGGGGCGGCCAGTGGGGGCACTTGAAGCAGCGGTAGCTATCTCACGATGGTGAAACTTCCGACTCGGATATCTCCTTAGAGAGCCGATATAATCAAGCTTCAGTGTTTCCCAAAGTAATGGTTTACACATATAATGCAGATGGATTCGGGATATGAATAAAATATCATAACTATTAAACCAGCCCTATTCCATTCTAGACTGACCACTTTTCTCTATGTTGTAGTTTATGATACCTTTTGGATTTAGTAAAAATAGGAAAATTTGGTAGGTTTTAAAATGCATAATACAGCATTAGCTTTGATATTTTATATATTTAATCTAATTTACAATTTTAGATGATTTAAATAGAATTAATTATCAGGCGTAGGCTACCGAGTAAAAAATCGCGTTTCATCGGTAGCCTACGCTTTAAATTCATGAATTAAAAATATTTGAAATTAATCAAATTATTTGATATTAAAAGTAAGTTTTTTTTATTTAATTTTAGATAATTCAATTTAATATTTTACATTGAAAAATGTTTAATCTATAGTTTGCAAAATAGCAAATATTAGAATAAAATTTAATTATTGAAAAAGAGAGATTTAAAAAAACAAGTTTATTTGCATTATGAAATTTATATACAAGTTAATTCTAATGATTTATGGATTAAATTTGTAATTAAAATAAAATCTATTTATATTGTTCATATTTTAATTCTTAACTTTTTTAGAATCATAAATTAATTCAATTAATTTTAATTGTGTTTGATAAATTATCAAACTTTCGTTTTTAATTTTTTTGATATCAAAATTTTGCTTAAGTCCATAAATTTAGTTTACTTATTTAAAAAGGAAATTAATTAAATAACTTGAAAATTAGGATTCAAATTTTTTACGTCAGAAATAATTAAAATGAACTTCAAAATTAAAAAAATCTTATTATTCAGAAAAAGATAAATATAAATAATTAAAATCATATAAGAAATTAAAGTCCTTTATCAATGTCAGGTATATAGTTTTATAGAAATTTGATATTATTTCTCAATTTAAAATGTAAATAAAAACATTGAAAATTGAATATAATGATAACTTTTAAAAATAAAGCATTTTTGTTACATATGTACAATTAATCCTAAAGTTTAAGAATTTGATATTAAAGAATAATATGTTCCTATTAAAAATAATTGTTTGTATTGACAAAGTAAATATTTAATATCAAATAATTTGATTAATTTCAAATATTTTTGATTCATGAATTTAAAGCGTAGGCTACCGATAAAACACGATTTTTTACTCGGTAGCCTACGACTGATAATTAATTCTATTTAAATCATCTAAAATTGTAAATTAGATTAAATATATTAAATATTAAAGCTAATGCTGTATTATGCATTTTAAAACCTACCAAATTTTCCTATTTTTACTAATTCTCATTGTATCAAGAGGACTTCAATGAGGACGCAAAGCAGTTGCCAATAGGAGGGCAGATGGATCCTGAAACATTTAGCGTTCTCGCTGCACTCGTTGGCATCTATATCAATGGGGCTCCCATCTATTCAGGTACTTCAGATCTCGTAAATGACTTCTTCACACCAAAGTTTAACAGCCTCACATGCTAAGATATTAGAAGTTTGATCAATGTGTAGGAAGTAGATAATACAAGACTTTTCATCGTTATTACACATTCAGTTCATGCACTTAAACCTTCTCAAGCCCTCAATGCACTAGGGACTACTTGTAATACGCTAGCCCTGCCTCTCACCTGCCCAAAGAGTCCCTTGTATGTCGGTCTTGCTAGAGATGGTTACTCGTTTGTTGGAAGATACGAAACCATTGGCTTGCTCTGGTTGCCTTGGGTTTTAAATGAATGTAATGGAGTGACAATCAAAGGAGAGTACTACTATGTGATGCCTTTGTTCCATCCTTACACTGTTGCCTGCTGAAGACCCTCCTGTAACACCATCATATGCAGTCGTGTCACTGGGCAGGCTATAGAGCACCCATGCCCTCCTCTTCACTAATGTTGTATAGGCTAAGACTTATCAGTCGGCATTAGTGACAGTTAAGAATAACACTAAAGAATGATTTAATATATTAAAAATCTGGTTGCTAGTCATTTAATGAATAGGCTCTTATTATTATTATATATATATAGGCTTCAATCACAAATCAACTAGCAACCATATACCTATAATAATTTTAATAATTTCAAATTTAAATTTAAATTATTACAACTTTCAAATTCAAAAAAAATTTACTCTTTTATATAATATTTATTATTTTATAATAATAAAGACTTTTTATGAATAAGAAATAGGTACGAGAAAGTAATTTTCAATAATCTAAAATGAACTATGCTTTTTATAAAAGTATAAACAATTATAAAATTTAATCTCCTATTAAATCCAAAAAGTGTAAATGATCCTATTAAATGTCCAATATAAAATAAAAATATTGATTAAAAGGTAATAGAATATGAAAGTTAATAAATTTAGACTATTTATATTTTTTAAGACCTAAATTAAGAAAAAGAAATTAGCTAGTCATTTGTAATTTCATTTTTTAAATAATAATTGTCAAAGGTTTTTATTAGTTTTAATGATCTCTAAATATGTAGTTTACGAATGAAATTAATAAACAGAGATAATCCAAAAATTAATAAGTTTGACTTTACTTAATTTCATCCGTAAAAAGCCTAAACTATATAAAATGTCATCCTAAAATATGACTGATTTGTATAGTAATTAAGTGAGAAATTTAAACCTTTAGTCAATTTTACTATATTAATTTCCATATTTTTCATAAGAATTAATTTAATATGATAAATCATGTCATTTAAAAATATAATCAACCAAAAGGATAAGTCAAATAATTTACAAAAATCTATTTCAATAAGTTAATCTGATAAATTGTAAAACTGAAAAAATAATTAATGCAAAACTTGTCGACTCATTCCCCATATACGTTATATAATTATAATGTTCTTATATTTAATTTATTTATGATAAGCAGGTCAAACTTAAGATTAATTTTTTTGATTGAAAAGAAAATGATAAATACAATACACAATAAAATATAAATTAGGTATGAGTATTAATTGCAATAATTGCTTTAAACCTTTATTTTTATCATGACCAAATCAATCTCGATCTTTGGTTGTGCTTTGTGAAATAATGAAAGAGGTTCGGCTTTGATTCGTCAACCAGCGTCTGCAATTAGCTAAAAATACGAATATTTAGGGGAATAAATTGATTAATCAAGATTAAGCATGTTTTATTTTAAATACTAAATTAAATATTTAAATCTAGTTATTTTACCGCAGTTTTTTATATATAAACCTAATTTGCGGTAGAGTACCCTAATTAAATTAATTAAATTAAAATTAAATAAATACAGCATTACTTTTTACAAAGGATGCATTAAATAAAAAAGTGATATATAATATGTTGAATAAATTAATTATTTAAAATATAAAAAGTAATAATCTTCAAATTATATTGCCTTATAGAGTAACAATATTTTTATTTTTTTTATTTTTTTTTTATTATTAAATTATAATCAAAATATTTCTTAAATAAAGTGAAATTAATATTGTAGATTTACCAATTTAATATAATGTTAGTAATGGAAGTCTTGAAAGACCAATATTAAAATAGGCTTAATACCTATGGGTTCTAGCTACGATATGGGGCACAAACCTAAAATATTAGGAGCAAGGTTTTTGCGAGTTATCGCTAAGTATCTCTAATTTTAGGCATCCCATACTATTAAGTTTAAAAATTCTTCAGATAACTTGACCATTGAGATTGCTAAACTGAGTAATCAAACCCAAAGAGGCAGGAAGCTCTCTCTGATGCATTTATTCATTATATAGTTTAGGCATCAACACTGGAGAGCTAAAAGGGACTATCTCTCCAGTCTAGGGTTATTTAGCTACATAGATAGTTCCCTGAATACAAACTGTCAGCCTCCCAACTTATGAGAATATACTCGAAGCACAAGATAAAATATAAAGTGATGAAGTCTAAGAAGAGAATGACCACAATTTACACTTAACATCTTACAATCCAGAGATTGACATGCTTTAGGGAGCTTACTAGCAAGGCAGACTAACTAAAGAAGATCATATACATTGATGAAGTGATTTTTAAGCCATTCTAAGCAAACATTAAATCCTGGGCCCTTCCATACAACAACTGTCAGCAGAGTAAGCATGGAATTACTTTAAAAACATTTGCAGCGATAGTTGGCTTAAGTGAGAGTGTAGGTTTGGAGGGGTACATGATTAAACCTTTATCTATTAATGCTAATGACTGTGCAGACATGCTCGAGTACCTCAAAGTGAGGAACTCCAGTCCGGGGGCAATTAGATTCTGGGACAATTTGCGTGTCCATCACACTCGGTCTGTGTAGAATCAGATTAGGGCCTATGGTTGGGAGTGCATCTTCAATGCTCCCTATAGCTCAGAGTATCACTGCAAAGAAGAAGTGTTCTCGAAAGTGAAGCATCACTATAAGACATAGCTGGTAAACAAAGACTTTTGTTATAACTAGGCGTAGCATGTTGAATTGATAAAGAATGCGATAGAAAGTGTCGATAAGAAAATCATTTAGAGGATAATAGGTATGCACTTAAGAATTATGAAAGATTATGTTATGTGTAATAATATATAGCCATGATAATATTTAATTATTTATAAATTTTTATTCATTGCATTTCCTCGTCTCCCATCCGGTGCTTAGGCTGAAAATCATTTACATCTTCTTCTTCCTCCCTCATAATATTCTTTGGTCCATGTCCTTCCGCAGTTTTTTTAAATTTCTCAAAGCTCTGCGATATTTCATGATACTATCTTTACTTTCTTTGAGCTCTAGGCTTAGATTTGAATTTTAATAGTGACAGTGCTTTGCCCTTAGTCTCTAAAATAAATATGATTATTATAAATGTTACTTACTTGAGAAGAATGGCTCTCTCTCGAGCTTCTTAAATATGTCTTCTCTTATATAAATTTGATCTTGCTTGTCCTCTTCAGCTTCCTTAATGCACCTAATCCTATTAGCATGCTTAATAAGCTCACTTATGTAGTTTGGCCATAGGGTGCCGAGGACGCAGTACATGTACTTTCTGTCAGGAAGGATTTTCTAGTCGTCATAATAGTTCATGAATCTCATGATTTGTGTGTCTTCCTTAATCTAATTAAAAATATTTTTCACAGAGAGCTCCTCATAGTATGGCACATTTAATACCTATACATCAGCACTCTTGAGTAGTTCTTTTTCTCCAGCGAGAAAGTCTTTAATAAATCTCATTGATATTTAGTTATCAGGCGGGAGGTAATACCCCTCTATAAGAATTATACATATTAATTAAATTACTATTATATCTCAGGAAGGTGATCCAGTCCTTTTTGGACCTAAACTTTTGTTGGAGCACTCTAATGTCATATGCTCTCACTTGGTTACTCTCCATCCCTAGTAGGCCTAAATAATTGATTATATAGATAAAATTTGATAAATATTTCTGATTATAAAATTTATTACTGCTCAAAGTCTTTGTATATTAAGCTAAAGTTCAATAAAGTCTAGTAAAATTTATATTGATCAAAATTAATAAATCAAATTTATAAAAACAATTGTGTTTATGGTATTAAATTATTCAATTTAGTCTTAATAATTATGATAAGCTTTAGCAGAATTATATTACTAAAATTTTAGTTAATGTAATAATTTATTTTCCCTATAGCCAATAGACTTACTTATAATTATTTTTAATAATTCATGATTATAATATATTTATAGCCAGAAACTTTAAGATAAACAATTAAATTAAATTTAATATTAAGTTAGTTATATTAATCATTTAAACGCTATAACTAAATTTTATATTTTTAAGATGCCATAATGCTACTTAAAATGTTTGGGGTGTATTTTAAAATACTACAAGCTATTTTTAAATAATTAAAATTATATAAAATTATATAAATAATGGACCCCCATTTTAGACTTTTCTTTAAAACTCAAGATTTTTTAAAAAAATAGTCTTATATAACTTCCATTTACATTAAATATAATAGCTAATGTCGCAATAATATACGAAATGATTTTATGTCAAAATTCGAAGTTTCCATAGTTTTTTATAGCTTCTATGTATTATATTCTTGGCCATCACTAGATATTTGATGTAGTGAGATGAAGTTTAAACTATATCTAATAAAATATTTTAATAATAATATAATAATATATTAATTTTTAATTACTAAAGTAAAATAATAACATGAAAGGCCTACTCAATGGATTACTATGAGGCTTAAACAATTCTGTAGAAAAAAATTGTAAACTTAAAATTTATACAATACCCTTTTCCTTTCAAAAAAGGGAACAAATTGCTCATTTTTTAAAAAAGAGGTAACAAATTGCTCATTATTAAATATTTAACTTAATGTAGAAAACTTAGCTATAAGACCTTGATTATGAATTCATATAAGATAATTGAATAATTTAAGTATAGTTTGAGGGATGCTTGGCAAGAGAAATAAATTAACAGTAATAAATGATGCTGAACGAATGGATTGCTACTACTGCAATAAATCTTATGAGACACCTGAATCCATGAGGACACACATACACAAAAAGCACTAGGAATAACATAAACTTACCAGAGACTGGGAGAAGAAAATGTAACAGACTTGTGTTTACTGCTCGAAAGAACATGAGAGGAGCTATAATTGTACTCGCCATATTACTACTTGTAAACTAAAACCAGAAGACATCAACGTTGTTAAAGATAATCTTAGACTGGAAAAAAAGAATGGAATTTACAAAGGCGACTAAATTGTAAAAATAAGAATTTACAAAAACTACCAGCTTATTGCGATAAAGAAAAAGATTAAAGCCATTACAAAACGGATCTTCACTAATCCAATTCAGTTAAAAGGGGATGTCACAGACCTCAGCATGTGGGAGATGATTGCTTAAGACTGTCTGAACAGATATGGAAGACTGTACGATGTAATAATGATGGACCCTGCCTGGAGAATTAAACAAGCTCTTCCTTATGAAACAATTTCAGATTAACAGCTTTTGGACATGCCCATCAACCTTGTGCAAGAGAGAGGTATTCTAATTATATGGGTCGTCAACTAAAAGAGAGAACTCGCTTAGAAATTTATTAAGAAGCACGGATATGAGGAAGTGGACGAAGGAATGTGGCTCAAGCTTACTAAAACAGGAAAAATACACTGCGGATGGGGATTTTACACTGCGCACTGCTTCGAAAAAAGTTCATCATAGCTAAGAAAGGCAATGTAGACGATATAGTTTCCTACCACAGAGCAGAGAATGTCATTGTAGCTCCTGTTCGGCAGCATTCCTAAAAGCCAGAAGAAGTCTACGATTTCGTGCAGAAAATGTGTCCAGATATGAGAAATCTTGAAGTATTTGATAAACCACACAATGTGAGAGAAGGTTGGACCTCCTTTGGAAACGAACTGGTCGAAATGAAGCAATGATGCTTTTTATCAATTCCTGTATATATAAATAACATTATTATTCATAAGACTTCTTCAATTTACAAAAAATATTTCATAAATAAGCTAGCCCTGCCTCTCACCTGCCCAAAGAGTCCCTTGTATGTCGGTCTTGCTAGAGATGGTTACTCGTTTGTTGGAAGATACGAAACCATTGGCTTGCTCTGGTTGCCTTGGGTTTTAAATGAATGTAATGGAGTGACAATCAAGGGAGAGTACTACTATGTGATGCCTTTGTTCCATCCTTACACTGTTGCCTGCTGAAGACCCTCCTGTAACACCATCATATGCAGTCGTGTCACTGGGCAGGCTATAGAGCACCCATGCCCTCCTCTTCACTAATGTTGTATAGGCTAAGACTTATCAGTCGGCATTAGTGACAGTTAAGAATAACACTAAAGAATGATTTAATATATTAAAAATCTGGTTGCTAGTCATTTAATGAATAGGCTCTTATTATTATTATATATATATAGGCTTCAATCACAAATCAACTAGCAACCATATACCTATAATAATTTTAATAATTTCAAATTTAAATTTAAATTATTACAACTTTCAAATTCAAAAAAAATTTACTCTTTTATATAATATTTATTATTTTATAATAATAAAGACTTTTTATGAATAAGAAATAGGTACGAGAAAGTAATTTTCAATAATCTAAAATGAACTATGCTTTTTATAAAAGTATAAACAATTATAAAATTTAATCTCCTATTAAATCCAAAAAGTGTAAATGATCCTATTAAATGTCCAATATAAAATAAAAATATTGATTAAAAGGTAATAGAATATGAAAGTTAATAAATTTAGACTATTTATATTTTTTAAGACCTAAATTAAGAAAAAGAAATTAGCTAGTCATTTGTAATTTCATTTTTTAAATAATAATTGTCAAAGGTTTTTATTAGTTTTAATGATCTCTAAATATGTAGTTTACGAATGAAATTAATAAACAGAGATAATCCAAAAATTAATAAGTTTGACTTTACTTAATTTCATCCGTAAAAAGCCTAAACTATATAAAATGTCATCCTAAAATATGACTGATTTGTATAGTAATTAAGTGAGAAATTTAAACCTTTAGTCAATTTTACTATATTAATTTCCATATTTTTCATAAGAATTAATTTAATATGATAAATCATGTCATTTAAAAATATAATCAACCAAAAGGATAAGTCAAATAATTTACAAAAATCTATTTCAATAAGTTAATCTGATAAATTGTAAAACTGAAAAAATAATTAATGCAAAACTTGTCGACTCATTCCCCATATACGTTATATAATTATAATGTTCTTATATTTAATTTATTTATGATAAGCAGGTCAAACTTAAGATTAATTTTTTTGATTGAAAAGAAAATGATAAATACAATACACAATAAAATATAAATTAGGTATGAGTATTAATTGCAATAATTGCTTTAAACCTTTATTTTTATCATGACCAAATCAATCTCGATCTTTGGTTGTGCTTTGTGAAATAATGAAAGAGGTTCGGCTTTGATTCGTCAACCAGCGTCTGCAATTAGCTAAAAATACGAATATTTAGGGGAATAAATTGATTAATCAAGATTAAGCATGTTTTATTTTAAATACTAAATTAAATATTTAAATCTAGTTATTTTACCGCAGTTTTTTATATATAAACCTAATTTGCGGTAGAGTACCCTAATTAAATTAATTAAATTAAAATTAAATAAATACAGCATTACTTTTTACAAAGGATGCATTAAATAAAAAAGTGATATATAATATGTTGAATGGATTAATTATTTAAAATATAAAAAAGTAATAATCTTAAAATTTTAATGCCTTATAAAGTAACAATATTTTTATTTTAATTAAGAAATTTATTAAACATATTATATATCACTTTTTTATTTAATGCATTCTTTGTAAAACATTATGCTGTATTTATGAATTTAATTTTAATTTAATTAATATAATTAAGGGAAAAATTTAATTAAGGAAATATAAAAGGGCGGGCAGAGATGGAAGAGTAGAAACAGCCAAGAACGAAGCTACCAGTATACGCTGAAAAGAAAGCAGAAAGTCAAAAATTTATGAAAGATTATTTTTTGAATATTCAAAAAGAAACCCATAGTATTAGACCTAAACATTCCCACCAAACTAAGTAAATCAAAACAGCTATAAAAACTTAGAAAAATTTAGTACTACACTAGATAATCGTCGCCATCTTCATTTTATCAACCTGAAAGAAAAGTTGAGGGCTGGGTGAAACGGAATGAAAGATTTGCAGAAAAGTAAAGCAGCAAACTTTGAACATAAGTGATAAGCAACAAGAGGTAGATACCATCAAAGACATTTGAGTTTAGCGTTTGCGTCCAAAATGTAAGGGGACTTAAGTCGAAGTTGAAACAAGATTAAATGATGAGAGAAATCGAATTGAAACAACCAGACTTTATTGGACTCGTAGAAACGAGACTCCAAAGAATAATAGGACCTTATAATAGAAATATAACACAGACACAACTAGCAAGAATGGCGGCGTATTAGCATTAAATAGTGGCATATTCTAAATGAAAGCAATAAAAACTTTAAGATAGTTTGTAACTTGGAACATATTAGACTTGGAAGGATTCTCACACCACATTTTCACAGTATACATACCACCATACTGGAACGAAGAAGTAAAGGAACAACAAAATAGACTACTGTACATGATAAAATCTCTGAGACTCAAATGTAAGAACCAGAGAATTATAGTTATGGGAGATTTCATATATCATATTAAAGAATTAAGTAAAAGACTAGAGAAGGAAGGCTTATAGACATCGATCCCTCAAGGAGTAGAAACTCACTCTAAGGGAAACTAATAGATCAAATATTTTCAAATCTGGAAACGATAAGTTGAGAAACTGACCAGCTCAGACTGACAGATCACAAGTTGATTTTAGCAAAACTTAGAATAAAATACTAGGAGAGAGGCCTAAAATTAACAGGCAAATAAAAGGGTATAGAATATCAGATATAAGAAAACAGTGCCAGAAAACGTTCATTGAATAAGGAAGGAAGTTAACGAAAGAAGACTTAGATAATCCAATAATTCGATGCTTCTAACACTAATTAGAAAGGCACAGGAAGACCAAGCACTGGTATAATCAACCCCCAGAATGGGTAATAAGGAACAATAAACTAGAACCTAACAACCCCTTTTAAGAAAAAAAAGCTGAATAGAATAACGCTATTAGACACATGGAATTAAGCTTAGATAGAAACGACATCAAAGGATTCTTCTATTTAGTGAAGAAACTAACTAAGAGTAGAAAACAAGCCGAACCAATCAAAGGCATTTAATTGGAAGGTGAAAGAATAAACTTAGGTGAAGAGGCTGAAAGGAAAATAATTGAATTCTACAATAATCTTTACTAAGATGAGAGGTAAGATACTGAGGTGGACCCCAAGGGAAAGGTTCAGATGATTACGTGTGATATTAATATGGAAGCATTTTGTAGTGTAGAAGACGTAGAAAAAGTCATTAAGGAATTCATACAAGTCAAGTAAGTTGTACTTTCCTTTAAATATTATTGCATATTCTAGCTTTAATATTTATTTTTTGTTAATATTTATATTTTATTTATTTTCTTCGCCTGACAACCTTTTAAATAATTGTCAGGCCCCCATTTTTTTTTAATGGTTTTAAGTATAATCAGTATCAATGATTTAAAATTTACTTTTTTGATTTTCAATATAATTGCTTTTCTTATTTTTCTATTTTTTACTATTAGTTTCCTTTTAAGTATTGTTAATTCCTTTTGGTTTTAGATAAAGTCCAAATGGCTTTTATAGGGCGCCTATTTGAATATCTTATATGATATTGATGGACCCTTTATATTTAATAGGGATACTTAGAACAATGTTCTAAATCCTTTTCTATATCTCTTAATTACTTTTGGAACCTAATATCTAAAATTACCTCGGCTGACAATTATTTAAAAGATTGTCAGGCCTGACAATTATTTTAAAGGTTGTCAGGCCAGATCAGTATTTTAAAGATAAACCGAATTCTTTACAACAGCATCTTATCATAATTCTTGGAATTCATAAATCATGATCGAGAATATTTTAAGTTATAAGAAAATTTGACTAGCTTCATCAGAAGCCATTAAGATGTATAATAATATGCACAAGAAAGACTTTATTTAACTTGACTTTTATGAAATGCAACTTCAACAAAGCTATCAGAAAAGATGGATTTGATGGCAAGATACTTACAAAATCGGAAGAAATTCTGAAAATAGTGAGTATAAAGATAACAGAATGGTTGAAGTCAGGCAAGATTCCACAATACATAAAAGAGGGTAAACTCATACTACTCAGTAAAACAAGCGGAGAACACTATACAGGGGTAAATAATACAAAACCGATTGTCTTGAATTCTCATTTAAACAAAATTAATGAGAAAGTGATAGTGAATAAACTTCAAGAAAAAGGGAGTGAGTTACTAAAGGCAGGAAATTATTAAAGCGGTTTCAAGGAAAACTAGATTACTCACTTAAACTTGATTAAACTCCTAGAACATATAAAGAACTCGAGAAGGAAGAGTAAGCAAAGAGAAGCATACTAACTAGTAGACCTTTAGAAAGCTTACGATTCAGTCAGGAAAGACAAGTTATTATAATCCTAAAAAAAAGAGCAAAAACTGAGGATGGCAAGATCGCAATTAAATTGGTGGAAGAATTTTATTAGAATAACAGAATCAAATTCGAGAATGAATACATTAAGACGTAAGAGGGGGTAACACAAGGGAGTAGGATCTCCCCAATTCTGAATAACATCTACCTTTAAGACGCCTTTCAGTCATAAATAGAATTATAATTACTCATTAAACAAGGAAAACTAATGGCATTTGCAGATGATTTATTGATCAATATAAAAGATCAGCAGCAACTAAAAGAGTCATTGATAGCTTTAAAGAGTTGGGAAAAACTCATAATCTAATACTAAACACGAAGAAGACAGTATTTCTAAGCGATGCAAAATAGTTATAGTAAACGACAGAGGCTGAGGGAATAAAAAAGTAAAAGAAGCAAAATATTTGGGAATTAATATAAACTAAAATCCTCAAGAGATGTTGAACGACACGTGGAATGAGCTGAAGAAACAAACAGAATTTTACCTAAAGCTAACAAAATCAAAAAATCCTACAATAGGGGACACAATTATGGTGGCTTAAATAAGATCACTCCTGATTTATTAATACACTCCTTTAATAGCAGCAAAATATTTTAAAATAGAAGAGAATGACAAAATTGAAGCTCAACTAAAGAGGATAGCATTCAAAACCTCCAGAGATATACCCAACTTAATTCTAAGGAACGTAATTCAGCTCAAGGAGAGTAGCACAGCAGAGATAATAATAGAACTCGTTAAGAAGAACATAAAAAATATAAGACATTACATAGGTGATTACTGGCAAAATAACAAAGGCAAAAGTAAAGTTTAGAACAAAAAAATTAAACCCCAAAAACTAAAAAGATCTTTATCACAAAAAATGTGATGGATACCATGATGGCCATTAGTTAAGGAAGAACATTGGTAAACTATGGGATGAGCCACTATTGCTACGCACATAAGATGTTCGTGAACACGATACGAGGAATTGTAACCTTATTAATGGAGCTGGAGATCCAACAAGATTCACAAAGTTAATTGGAGAGCATAAACTAATTTATTTAGACAGTAGTACTCAAATAGAAGTTCTGGCAAACATGATTTGGTTGGATGAGAGAATAAGAGGAATAGAGACTTAAGGTTACTTCCAAAAAGTCAGGAAACTATTCAGAGTTACATAAATCAAGAAATACAAACCTGCATCAGATGGGGGAAGCTCTAATTCAATTGTGAAGAAAAAAACAAAAACAAAAACAAAAATACTCTATTGAATACTCAGATCAGGGAAATGAGATGATGAGGTTAAAACTGTGAGAATTAAAGTGAAATGTAATTAAAATACAAAATTTAATTAACGAAATTAAAAAGAGAGAATTATAATAATTAAGATTCAAATCATAAGATCTAAGAGATGGAAGAAATTAAATAGAACCCAAATCTTTAAAAGTCAAATAAGAGGCAAACCAACAGAGTAGGGAACTACGGGAAGGAACAGCATTATAAGAAAGTGTAATTCTGGCAAAGAGTTAAGGAAATCAGATACGATCATAGAGACAGAAGCAGAAATCAAGAAGCCCTCGAGATAAGAGAGAATAAGAACTAGAAAGTTCCGCTAAACAATCAGATGGGATTCAAGAGTAGACTGAAGATTGGACAATCGAACCCAAGCAAAAAGATCAATGAAACAAAAGCTCAGAGAACTTGTTTTGACACACACGAGGATGGAACTCCATGTATTTAGAGAGATCCTATGGAATTCAAAAGATTTATTGACTTAGCAGAAGTGACATGCTAAGGATTTGACAAGATCATTCATACAAAAAAGAGTTGGAATCCCTAGACCACCAGAATGATGACCATAGTCTGCTGCCCTAGCACAAGGAGTAAGATGGAGAAAGCATTGATAAGAAGATTCAATGATAGAGAAGAGGCCAGAAGTAGAGGAGCCAAAGAATGGGATTTATGGACAGAGAGACGACAAGAACACTGGAGAGCGATCAATGAAAGTTGGCAACATGAAGACCTAATACCAGGAAGGCACATTAAAGAAATTACTGTAGAAATGTACTTAAGATAATTTGAGGAATCGCAATTTAATGAAGTTAAGATCTCCCAACTAATCTTACCGCCCATAGTCTTGAACGACAAAGGAGTAATGCACTTAGAAAAGCGTATTGGTTTAAAACTGGAAGTTAGACAACAGCAAGTACTGGAGGGAAAAAGAGAGCATTGAGAGCATCATAATCCAAGTATGCTGTTAGAGCAAGATTAAGAATTGCTATAACTCAATTATCTTGAAAATTAATAGAGGCTCAAGTATAGCAAAGGTGTAAGATACAAGGAGACAAGTAGGGAGCATGGCTGTAATACTGAAGCACTTAAGGCAAGTCAACAAAATGGTTTCAAAAGTTATGGAAAAGGATTACTAAGCCAAGCAGCTAGTAACCAAGCCAGAAATCAACCAAGTGATGGACCCAGAAGATTACGGGGTACTGCTATTACTTATGGTAAACCACTTAGCGTTAGAACTCCCAGGAATCAGTCTTCGAGATATTCTCCAAGGACTGGATCAACATGTAGAGATACTATCTTATGTTCAATCTTGAGATAGGATTTATAAAGTTAGAGATTGGAAAATCTGGCATCTCAATCAGCGAAGAAGATTTGGAACAGATAACAGAGGATAGAAATGAGAATTTGTGGAGGAATGAGTAGGAGGATAAAGGAACGGAGATGATGAACAAGAATTCTTATACAGATACATGGGACGAAATAGTTCTGCAGAACGGAGCAAAAATGGAAATGGAATAGTCAAACATCGATGATGAAGGAAGATTCAAAGACGTCGAAGATAACGAAGCAGAAGAAGAAAGTTATCTTTACGCCCAAAAGGAAGACAGAAGAGCAGGAGCTAGCAAGTAGAAACTCATTCAAAGCCCACCATTGATTAGACCAGCCCTGATTAGAACACTTGAGTTAAGATATGAGGGCCAAGTTGAAGTGGAAGGAAACAGCAATGATCGGAAGAGAGAAGACCAGAATACTGACATAAATAATGAGGAACCTAGCAGACTTGAGGAGAAAAATGACAATTAAGTATTGTAATGAATTACATTTCTAGATAATTCACGCAATTTTATAAAGGCAACTGATTAAATTATTTTACCTTAAGTTATTATCTATCTATTATTCAATATATTTAGGGTACTCTATCGCAAATAAGGTTTATATAAAAAAAACTGCGGTAGAGTAACTAGATTTACATATTTAATTAAATATTTAAAATAAAACATGTGTAATCTTAATTAATCAATTTATTCCCCTCAATATTCGTATTTAGCTAATTGCAGACAGCTGGGTGACGAATCAAAGTCGAACCTCTTTCATTATTTCACAAAGGAAAACCAAAGATCGAGATTAATTTGATCATGATAAAGATGAAAGTTTTAAGCAATTATTGCAATTATTGTTAAAATAAATTTGAATTGGAAAAATGTGAAATTAAATATATAACAGTAAGTGTATTATATTTTAACTTCCATTAATTTGGTCAGCTTATAATTATAATTAGATCTCGTACACTTTTAATTTTAAATCAGTTATTAATGATTAATTATGCCCTAATCGTAAAATTTTACAATGTACAGTTTTATGAGATTAGTTTTTCTTTTAAAAATGTACAGAATGAGATTAGATTTAATTAGAGAGATGTTATTAATATTAAATCACTGAAAAAAAAATAGTAAAATGAGTGGAGAACATTTAGTATAAAAAAAAAACATCTCCATCTCAGATTCTCAATTATAAAGTTAGCCATAAAACGGAGAAAAAGAATAAGCAAGTAGGTGAGAGACCCAATGAACGCCATTACTTTGTTCTTGAGATCGATACAGACTAGGCAAAGGACACTCCTACAAAAGTAGTAGAAGCTATGTCCAAAGATACAACAAGATTCAGCCATGCTATAATCATTCAATCAATTGGGGAGATAAGACAAGACAATATCTCACAATTCACTTGAAGCAGGATGGTCTTGGCCTTACCAAGAACTACTTTGGCAAGTCGGAACACATGGGACATTAGAAACTGACCAGCTTACAGTTTTCTTATTCAGTTGTCGGCAAAGTAAAAATCAGAAAATTATTTGCAAACAAAGATCTACTTACTCTTCAATGTGGAGATACTGAGCATTTCCGGGCATTTATTGATTTCTCAAAATTACAGGCACGCAATCAGAAGAGTAGATAATCATCAGCAAGAACTTCCTCAAAAACAGAAGACAGGATCTCTGGTACTAACAGGATCTTTGGTAAATTAAAGGAGCTTTACAGGACTCAACAAATAAACTCAGTTGCAGACATGTACGAGAAGTATTAAGACGATTCTGAAATGTGCGAAAAGATTGTTAGAAACCATAAGACCCTCGCCACTTATCAATCCTTTGAACAACTTCAAAATAAACAAAGTTCTAATTACTAGTTGGCTTTCTCCAACGAGTTGATACACAATCACCACATTTACAAAAGCTAGATAAAGCCTCCTGCAAGAAATGCAGTACTACGACATTGTGGATAAGCTCTACCGAGTAATCTTCCGAAAATGCCAAGATGAAATAAATGTGGTGTGGCTCTATGGACATCCAAACACGGGAAAGACAACGATTGCGAAGTACCTTAGAAAAATCTTTATCACCGAGGACTTTAGTATACTTATTCGAAACTTTTGCGTGGACACTTGCAAATCCATATCAGAACCGTAGATCGTGATCATGGATGAAATCAAGAGGGACCTATTTTACGACACAGAAAATATTCTTTGAAGGTGAGGGGAATCCAGTAAATCTCAAGTACAAGAGCTCCATAGTAAGATTTGAGAAGTGCCGAGTGATAGCAATATCTTAATCAGCTCCCGTTAGACAGAATGAATGAACTTGATCAAAAGTCGTTTGAGGCAAGGGTGATAAAAGCCGAATTCACGGGCTCAATGCAGAGACATGATGAGAAGTTCCCTTTCAATGAGGTCGAGCTGGCCATCTACTTCCAATAGCGACTGATCGAGGACGGAGACTCAGACTTGTTGGTGGACGAGCCAACCTTCGCAAAAAAAACTTATGTGGAGGAGGAGGCTGTTAAGCCTAAGGGAAATGGATGATTAAATCGCACTCTGACATTTTAAAGTCGTATATAATATATATATTAACCTAATATTAATTACATCTCTCTAATTAAATCTAATCTCATTCTGTACATTATTCTTAGAAAAAACTAATCTCACAAAAACTGTACATTATACAATTTTTACAGAAATTAGGTACGCCTTAATATTTCAAAAACTAATTTCTAAGAACTGTACATTGTACAATATGTACGATTTGGTCATAATTTATTATTAATAACTGATTTAAAATTAAAAGTGTACTAGATCTTATTATATTTATTATATTTTATTGTGTTTTGTATTTATCATTTTATTTTCAATCAAAAAAATTCAATCTTACAAACTCCTATATAAATTACTTTCTTTTTATTGTATGGTAGGGATTGAATAATCTAGCTCAGTATCAAAATTCGACCGAATTATAAAAAGAAAATAATACATTTTTGGGGGAATGTTTGATTTACTAGTAATTTTTTATCGCAGTTACTTAGTAAGCTCCATTAAAATTAATATTTTTGCTGTTTAATAATAAATCAAACAATCAATCTTAGTCGATATATATATATATATATCAGAGAGTAGATGTAGCAATCTATGTCATAAAAGTAGTGAAATCAAAAAACTCCAGATAAACCTTCTTTTCGTTCCTCACTTCTGTTCACCTTGCACTAAGATGTCTCTTTCACAGAGTACACTAAGATGAAATCGGTAAGTAGATATGATCACAAGGCTTGCAAAGATCCGTCATAATGAAGAGATGAAAGTAAGAAGATTAACCAAGTTAAATTGCTGTTGAGAGTGTGAAACTTATTTTCAATAGCTATTTGTTTATAATAATTAATTCTTATTATAAAATAAGCTTTAATAAAATTTGACTGATTTATTCATTTAACTGCTTAAATATCTTTAAAAATGTAAATTATTTTAAATAACAAAGTAATTTATATTTATATTCGATGGTATATCAAGGAAATATTTCAACAGTTTGATTTATTTTGAAAAAGAATAAAATCATTAAAAAAAATATTAAAAATTATGGATGTTATTTGTAAAGCTATTTTCATTAATATGAACCTTTTTTTACGCTTATCTTAAAATATCAAAATAAATTTATAAAAAATTAATATTGAATTGTATTGTTACATAATTTTATGGCAAAACACATTAAATCTTATAATATACTACGGGAGTTAGAAGTTTCTTGCAAATTAATTAAAGCTTCTACTATTTTTAGTGAAAAACTTAATGATTATAAAGACAACTTCAAATTGTTAATTTTTCATTATTTATTAAGAGGTAGATCAACTTATTAGGAGGGATATTTTTATCTCACATCGTAAAGATTATTGTTAAAATACTATTCATTGATATAACCATCATGATTAACATCTTGGAGTTGCTTGGCAGATACAAGTAACAATTCCCATGAGAAATATAATAATAAATATATAATTGCATAATGATAGAAAGCTATAAACTTAGCTTCAATATGCTAATTTAAGATTTTTTTTATATTAAAAGAGATGAGATGTTGATATATTGGAAGAAAGACTAAACAAGTCAATATATGAAATTTAATAAGAATATTAGTTAGGAAACTCTTGTCTCAGAATCTGAAATCCATCATTCTAACTACTAGTTCTTATAATAATTCTTTTTCTTCTCTATTCTAAATTTAGTGTAAGCTTAATATTTTATTTTGCTTAAATATCTTTTTTCTCCAATCTTATATCTAGATATAAAGTTCCCTTTATCTAAGTTCTCCTTATCATGAATAATAACCCTTAGGTTTTTATTCGTTATTAAAATCTGACAGTTTAATATCATATTTTTTACAATAATAATGAAGCATTTTGGGAAAATACCAAGTTGCTTCCTAATCCAAAACCATAATCAAAAATTTAGTAAATATTCATTATAACTATTACAAAATAAGATTTATATATTAATTCTTAATTATAAACTGAATTATTATTATTTAAAAATTGCAAACGTTAAATGGAATTGTTATACTTTTAGACATCAGATTTTTGACTTGATCTCAAAGATGAATGATCAGAAATACTCAGATGAAAACAAAATATTCTTCTATTACATCTCCAACTTTAACTACTAGTTTTCCATTTCCACGATCAACAACCTAAACATCACAATTTTAAAAGATCATTATTCAGCAAAATTTCAACTGCCACGAAGTTAGTGTAGCTGTAGTTCTGAGCAGAATTAGAAATTACCTAAAGTTTGTGTTTTTTCCCCGATAATAAACGTTCCTAAGCTTCAATAAACTCAAACTAATTCAAATTATCATTAGTTTTAGAAGTAATTAAAATCAATATTTTTTTTTAATTTATTTTTATTTTAAAGAGTTGAAGAGTGTGAAATTAAGATTAATATTATAAATCATTGTAAACTACTATATCCTAATCTCATAAATTATGTGATGTCATTTTAGGGTTTTTTTTTGGATACCAAAAGGTTAATAACTATAAATTTTATTAATTAAATTATAAAAGACAAACAAGATTATTATTACTGGTTATATTCTCAAACAACAATATACATATATTATCAAGAGAAATATGTGGAATTAATGATATCATTTTACAAAGTATTCAAAAAATAAAGGAAAATAATTATAATTACAATTTGATTGAAATTGAAGTGAATCGTTAATATAAATTTATGTTATATGATATTATTTATATTTTATTAATGAATTTTAAGACTTTTGACTTATAACTCCAGTAATTTTAGCCAATTATTTGCATTTATCCCAATGAAAAAGGACTTAGGTGCATGCAACTGGGTGATTAACTATTCAATTAATATTATAAATGTCAATATTCAGAATATGCAAATTCACACTTAGGTAGAACATTAGTTAATCTAGTTTTTAATTAAGTTTTTAATAAAATCAATCAATTACACTTTAGCAGTAATTAATATTTAATCCAAAACTATCAATACTCCTTTAAAAAAATTTTAAGAGAATAATTAATGAAAGTTATTACTCAATCATTAATTAATTAAGTATTCTATTATTTTAGAATATTAGAAAATGTAAATTAAAACATCAAACTGTTATTTAGAGTAATTTTCAATTGAATTTTACTATTTTATTAAAATAAGTTTTTGAATAAATTAGTAGAAACATTCTTATCAGATTTCATATTCAATGTAATTTGAGTATGTTTATATAGTTATTATGTGATCTAGGTTCAATCAAGCATATTGAAATATCTTATACTTATATAAATAATATAAACACTATTCAATATAAAAATATGAAATCGTTAGAGATAGGGTGGTTGTTATTTTATATTTAAATTCAAATTAATTTTAGTATTTTTTATCATATTCTAATTTAATAGCACGTTTCTCAAAATTTAGATAATTTCGAGATATGTATCAAATAAATACTATTAAATAATCAGACATTAAACTATTAAACATAAATAGAATTAAATATTTCTATAAATGCAAGTACGTTTTTAAACTCAATATAGACATAATAAATTAAGTTAATAATTAATTAATTAAACAGAAATATTTAAAAATAATCAGAATGTTATATATAATATAGTAAATATTATTTAAAGTAAGAAAATTTAAAAAAATGAACTTAAATTTATAGCAACACCTAACTTTATAGAAAACCTGGTACTGCTTTATACTAGATGAAAGAGAGCAGCAAATTAAACAGAGAGAGAAAGTCACAAGAAAAGCATGAATTGAGTAAAAACTCTTCAAAGATTTATAAAAGTCAGACGAGATGAACAAAGACGCAGGAGCTGGCCCTAAGAGAAGAAACATGGGCCCAAGCAAGCCTTGAGGAGGAAAAGAAAGAGAAGCCAAATCCCTTTACGGGCAAATTTAATATGTGAACTTATTCATTCATTTAAATCTAAAACTTATTTATATACACAAAATCTCCCTACTCTTGCGCATACTTTAGCTTTATCATCGCTGACTCTTTTAGCAGCACTCTTAATAAAATCAGCTGTATCTATCTTTAAATCATGCATCAAATGGTAGAGCAGCAATTTTTTATAATGACCTTTCAAAAACCCCAAATATAATTCAATTCCATTGAACTAAGGGCTGTAAGGAACATTAAACACAGGTGTTATGTTTAGCCTTTCATATTCCTTCCTTGTGTCTTTAGTTTTATGAACTGACAAGTTATCAACGAACAGAATAATCTCTTATTCAGCATACTCATCTCTGAGCTATTGCAAAAATTTAATTTATATTATTCAGTCTTAATAGAGTGAGGGTGAATAACATAAGTCTCGAGGCCACTATCTTTAATTACTCCACCAAGAATAGCATGTGTTTACACCTTAACCTTTTAGTCATAAACTTCTATATTACTATACCTCTTGTACCAAGACCTTGATATAAAGGTATTGAATGTAAATACAGCTTCATCAGCGTGTATAAACTTTATATTATGCTCTTAAGACCTCTGCATTTAATCGAATATATAATTTAAATTATCCTTATAAAATGGAACATTAAAGTCAATCACTCTCTTAATGCGATTGACTGTCTTGTATAATATTCCGTTCTTTTTATGTATGTTCGCTATAAATTAAGCAGATATGTGAAGCTCAGGAAATTGGCGATGAAACATCACACCTCTCTAGTCCAGAGAGAAGTGAGCCCAGTATTTAAGAGTCTTATCATTAATTAGATCATCGATATGATGCTGCTAAAATTAAAGAGTCTCTTAGGCTTAGAATTAAGATGCTGTCTCTTTAAATTCAATGCTAATAGACAGTGAGACCTCACAGTTGCTGGAGATTTATGGAGTAGCCTTGCTATAGACGTGTAATTTAGGATAGGCTTGAGTTGATCAGTATAATCATCACATTCATATCGCAACTTAAACAATAAATCTATATACTCACTGTCATAAACTGACCCCTAACCTCGCAGATACACTCTTAAATTACTAACATTTAAACATTAAACCCCTAAATAAACCCTAATAAAGTATTCACTAATAGTCTACTTTTATCAATCGAAAACTCAATTAAACTACTGAAAGGGTTTTGGGGTTTTGAATGGACCCGAAGATTGTCCATAAATATTGTCATCTTTTGTTGTTTGTTATAACTAAAGAGCTATTCCAAGGATTTTATTAATTTTTGTGTATTAATTGAATTTTCTGAAAGATAGTAATCCTTTACTACGCGCTGGTATGAGATACAAAGTATAAATGCTTAAGCTTTAAACCTCACAAATTATAATTCTTTATTATTATATTTGTTAGTCCTGGCCCTATTTTTGAGAGAGAATAGCTAGAATGTACTCTCATCAATATAAAATATCTTTGAATTTTACTTGCAAATTTCACTAACTACTTAAACTAAAGAATTCTTTCTTGATTTATTTATATTTATTTTTATTTTGCGTGAGATGATATCATTTTTTTATTTGTCTATATTTATTTCTAAATTGTTTATAAATTCTCTTCAGAGATGTAGCACTCTTCAATCTTTCAGGATATTTTTATTATATTTTGCTTAAATCTTAATCAATTGTTAAATGCTACATTTTTATAACTAAGTTTAGGATTTAATGGAGTGCATTTGTTCTCGAGTTTACATCTATATTATGCTTTATCTCTTCTCAAGATAAATTTAATTGTTGTTAATTTTATTCAGGCCGATCTATCTGACAACGTGCATTTTAACTCTTAACAGTTCACAAATAAATTTTTATGATAAGTAAACAAGACTGTCTAAGTTATGAGATAAGGAGTTAACCTTAGTCTAAGAATTTTATTTATTATTTGTTTATAATGAGTTGCTTTAATGTTTACATTAATTATTATAGTTATTATAATGATTTTAATTTTTACAGCCTACTTTGATTTTACGGATTGTCAGAATAAATTATAAAGTTTATACAATTCCCAATAAATAATACCCAAAATAATATATTTCTGATTTTTAATGATTTTCCAGTCTTACTCAACTTAAAAGGTCTAAAATTCAATGTCAATACAGATGAATAAAAATATCATCTGAATTTCTCTTCGTTGTAGATATATATTTGCCTCTCAAGCTTAGCTAGAATGTTAATTCATTATTAGATTTTCATTAGAATACTGATATTCTAAATTATTATAAATGAACTTTTTTTCTCTTTTTTAAATTAACTACATCTCTTGTTTCTTTGGAGCAATGTGAAGTTGAATAAATTTTGAAATTAGATCTTTCATTTATATATCTATATTATTCTTTTTATCTATTATTATAAACTACTTTTAGATTATAGCTAAAAGGCGGAAATAAATAAAATAGAGATCTCTACTATATAAAACCCCATTAGTAAAATATTGAGTAAAATTAGTAATTTAAAAGTAATAATTAACAAATAATCATAATGAAAGAGTTTACTGGTTAAAACTTTATACTAAAAACAATTTGATTATTAAAGATTTGAACTCTATGTAATAAATTTAATGTTCTCAGTGTAAACCACTTCTGTATAGGGTCCAAACTAATGTTTTACTAGTTATTTATTCTTATAATTACTCTCACAATTCATTCTACACTTATTTACTTTGCGTAAAAGTTCATTTTGGCATTTATTACAAAATTGAGAGGAAATTCTTCTGAAAAAAGTGATATTCTCTAATGAGAAATCCTCTGAAAGTAAAAGGATTTCTTCAAAAATTTTCAAGAATTCATTATGACAGAAAAGTATGTGTTTGAGAATGTTCAAATAAAAGGAAAGACAAAGCATCGTAGTTATAAATTAGAGCACCTACTAATAAAATACTAAATGAAAATGTTTAAATCTCAATTCAATCATTACATACAATCTTGTCATTGAAATACGCTTAAAGATAATGTAGAACTAAAACCTAGATTTTATTTATTCTTTTAATTCATAAATGATTAAATCATTAATTTTATTTTACTAATCACCCTTATACAATTTTTAATACTCTTTTATTAATCAGTCTTCTTAATTTTGTGATATATATATATATATGTGAAAAATATATTAGTTAGTTTGTCACATATTAGGGTACTTTATAATACCGGGAAAGTGCAATCAGACTGAGTTTATTTTTGTTAGGTGTCTACTTCGCTAACAGTTCAACGGCAGGTCTGAATTATTTTGTTTCTACTGTCCATGATGTTTCTACATAGTCTGAAGAATGGGTCCATGATGAATTGAACGAAGCATCTCTTGAGTACGGATCCATCATCAGCTTCTTTCAGTCTTTACGTTAGAGTGAGAGTACATGGCACTTCAGAACCAGTAGTTGTCTGCATAGTAAGAGTAGTACTGGTTTGTTCTTGGGGGCCATGTCCCTGGCACTTTCACTCCATCAATATTTTCAGTATGTTGAGGAAGAGAGTGTCATTGAATATTTCTCCATTTCTTGTCCATCACACAATTATAAGACTTATAAACTATTTTTAATTATAATTTAATCTAAATAACAGTATAAAATTCACATTTATACCTATACATTGCTCTTATTTGGAGAAGGAAAAATGTCAAAGGCAGTTAATTGTTTATATTATTCATTACAGTAAATTAATGTAGAATCATTAGTATGTATAATTTTAAATGGGTTCATAGAAAATTTACAAACAATGTTAAAAGAGATTGAAAGGCCAAAATATTCATATTATTTATTAATTACAAATTCGATATAATTAGAAATTAATGGTTCGATAATTTATCATTAATTCTAAACCTGTCATTACAGCCCACCAATATATATTGTCAAATTTCTACTTACATTTGGTTACTCTTTCTTGAACCTTCTGTATTTTTTTATAAGTCGAGTAACATTTTTGAAATATTAAAACGTTATCATAAACTTCATCAATCGTGTTCTTAACAAAAACTATTACATAGTTTACAAATATCTTTATTAATGAATATGAAATTAGAACAGCACGATCTTAAGACATTTGATTGTGTCTTTTGGGAGCAAGGTTTGACAACAGACTACTCTGAATTTCTGAATAAAACTAATTCATTTATATTTGAGGTCTTATTTAAAATTATTACTTTATTTTTTAGAATTATTTAAATAATTGGGAAATAAAATCACATACAATATTATTAATAAAACAATTAAATTAAATGATCTACAAAAGATTTAAATGCAGTAAATGATAGAATTAATTGAGGTTATAGATTCGTAGATTCAAACAGATACACTCGAAATCTTGAGCAATTGGAGGAAATGATTGATAGTGGAAAGATTCTAAGAGTTACTTGCATCACTAGCTGACTATGTTTGAAATGCATCTATTTTGTAGCGTTTAAAAAGTGCTATAATTTAATCATATAATACTAGATTTCTTAAATAATATTAGATCATTTTAAGTATAAGTAAATAAACTAACTAACTAGTTGAACATTAAATGCTGCTCCAATAATAAATCAAAGAAAAGATAGATTGAAACTAATTTATGATTAAACTTGATGAATAAAGCTCTTGTACTAGTAAGTTATAATAAATGAATCCTTTTTGCGCTATAAGCACGTGTCTACATGCTTCATTCTTTCTATTACTGCTGTATAAAATCGAACCTAAAAATGCTGATTAGTTCTGGTTTTTCTATAAATTAGAATGTTAGTGTTTAAGATACACCTTGAATATTCTAATTAGGTAATAATAAAATAAAACACAGCAATTCCATAAATCTTAAATAAATGAAGAAATAGACTTATTTATAATGATAAAAGCAAATTATGATTGCAGTTTAAAGCATAATAATATCAAAAAAGTACAAACCTATAAATTATACTAGTAATTTTAAGATTAAAAGACACAATCAGAGAAGTTTGAGCAATTGCCCTAAAGAGAATATGTTTTATAGAGGCACCTTGAAAAATGCAAACTCAAGCCGGTGGAAGCTGTTGAAATCAAAGAGTCATTAAAAAAGCGGAGAAGAACTGGTATAAATCAGGGAAAAGCAATTTTGAAGATTAGAACTTATAAGGATTACTAGCTAATTGCAATAAAAAAAGGTGAAAAGCCTATCTCAAAAGATTCTAACGCAAGTTGTAGTATTCAGTGGTGGCATTAATGACATAAAAATGTGGGAGGATATTAGTAAAGATTGCATGCGTAGATGTGGAAGACTCTTTGACGTGGTGACAATCGACCAGTTTGGAAGTTGAAGCAGGACCTGCCCTATGATACTGTATCAGACAAAGACTTTCTAAACATGCAAATACACCTTGTGCAAGAAAGAGGTATTTTGTCTGGGTGGTTATTTAAAAGAGAGAGCTTGCCCATTAATTTATTAAGAAGCATAGATACGAGGAAGTAGACGAGGGATGTGGGTGAAACTAACAAAGACAGGCAAAATTCACCGCGGCTGGAGTTTTTATACCTCTCACTGTTTCAAAAAATTTATCATCGCCAAGAAAGGAAATGTTAAAGATATAGTAGACTACCATAAAGCAGAGAATGTCATAATTGCTCCAGTAAGAGAAAACTCCAGAAAGCCTGATGAGATTTACGGTTTTGTGCAGAAGATGTGCCCTACAAGCTAAACTTAGAGATCTTTGCAAAAGACTACAATGTCAGACTAGGGTGGAGTTCCTTTGGTAACTAACTTAGATAAATAGAGTAGTGATAGTATATATAGATAAATGAATTTTAGCCTGTGTAAATTCTTCTAAATTTAATTTATTTTTGCAAAAACTTTCATGAATGTAAAAGAGAAGAAATGAAGTTTGATTTTGATATTTGAATATAAAGATTCATCAAGAATAAAATACATGAAAAATTTCGAAATAATTTTAAGCAAGATTTTAAATATTCTAGATAAAATAACAATGTATTAAATAATCTATTTGTGATTAAATTTAAACAAAGAGTAATATTTATTCATTTTGATATAAAAGTAATCGATTCTAATAATAATTATTATATAATATTTTAAAAATACTATTTTATATTATTAATAATTGAATGGGCTCAAATAAGCAAAAAAACTAAAAAACTTACTGTTTAAACCCAATTTAATATATTATAATAAAATCAAATAAATTTATTAAAAACAATTATTATAATGTTTATTTTTTTCTTCTGCGCTATATTTATATAATAAAATTTAAATATTTTAGAATTTTTCAAGACAGTGTTCATTTTGTATCTTTGAGAAAATAGGAAAAACTGCAATTTGTCTTCACTAAACGAGTGAATTAATATTATGTTGCTATTTTATCAGGCATTTTTGAAACTGATGTCATCAGTGGAAAGATCATTAACAACACTTAATTATTTTACCTTTAGTTTCATTAATAGCATACCATGAATTAAATTATGCCTTAATTGAAAGATTAGGGTTTAAGTTTAAAAATCTTTTTAATACAGGATCATTGAATTTATACTAAGTGCTATCTGTGGATTTGCTAGCAGATACTTTCCTTAAATAAAAATATGAATGCCAATAATTTTTTATGTTTTATTTGAAGGGTTTAGATTAACAAGGAATCACTGTAAAATGTTTATTGGAATAAGTTAAAAGGAATCTACTTAAAAATTGGATTAAAAACACGTTATCGAATGGAACTATATAATATGAGCAAGAAGTAGCACACTGGCATGTTCGTTGGGTTGCAAGTTGATGCTCCTAGGGCAACTAAGCTGAAGAGTCTGATTTTTTCAAATAAAATTCGCTTTGTCATGCCTTAAAAATATTTATCACAATTTTATTGACTTGACTATTTAACCAAACTTTAACTTTCACACTATAGATTTATTTAATTTTTTCTATAGAAATACGATTTGGAGTTTGTTAGCTATTAATGAGATTTTTAATAGTGCTACCCAATGAGTATGCTTACAGATCTACAGATCCTTTTTTCAATGAGTAAATTGCAAACACAATATTAGGTAAGTTATAAATACGATAATATTAATTGATCATTTAAGAATCTTTATTTATAATTTATAATAATCCTAAATCTCATATTAAAAATTATCATTGATAAAGTTAAAATATTCAATAAAAAATGAGGACCATTCAAATAAAGCGGTGTTTGAAATGACAACTATAATATAATCGTTAAATGATTTCCCTTAATAAAAAATCTCTGACGTACAATTTTACTTTCAAGAATTATTGGGATGAATTCATTTCCTGGCATTAATTGGAGATATGCAACTATCTTGTAAGATGAAACCCGATGAAGAAGCACCAAAACAAGAATTCAACTAGATCTCGTCAACACCAATTCCAATTATTATAATCCATCACTCCAATTAGTTTTCATAGTAAACGTAGGGATGAAGATACTCCAGAAAGCTATCAAATGTGAAGTTTAATGAGGGTTATAGACAGTCATAGTCAAGAATTCTAGAGCTCCTAGGTATAACTTCAACATTTGTTGACTTTAACGAGATAACTGATGATCTTTAGTAAACCACTTATATTAGATATAAATATAAGAAAGAGCAAAAGCTTGATGTTGAGATATAAAATACCAACAAAGATGACATAAAGGCATAACTCAAGAAATCTAAGATTGTTGACGAATGAATAAATAGACATTCACTCACATAAAAAGTAATTGGTAAGCATTTCGTTTAAAAAAAATCATTTTTTATATTGCTCTTGGGGTTTTATCTATTTAATATATTAAATTTATTTAGTTAATGATAATTGGCTTATTAATATCATTTGCAATAATATAGCTTAATTTAAAACTTTATAAATATAACTTTCATTCATAAAAAAAAAGATAGCACAAAGCAGTTTATAGTTTATCAATTAGAATATTTAATTGTATAAATAGGAAAACAGTTCTGTAATTTTTTAACTAATTATTAAATTGAACAATAGCTCTAAAACACTTTAGCAGGAGGTCACTGCCTCATGGTCATCATGACAATGACAATGACTGCAGTACCGCATGACCATTTATGATTTATAAATATGAAAACTTTGAATTAATAATTATTATATTAATATTAAAATTAAAACTTATTATACTAATAAAAAATGGAAATCTCTCTAATATAGTTTGATCCTCTTCTTCATCGTCTTCATCATCAATATCGTCAAAGTCTTCTAAGTCTTCTCTCTCTGTTGTTGAACGAAGCCCTAGTCCAGCTGCACTTGTGGTCTTGCCAGGTAGGACCACTAAAAAATGAATATTAAAAATATTATTTTTGTAACTTACATTTTAAGTGAGTGCTCTATCTCAACTTCCGTCTGATCTATACGAATACTTTTTAATATATATTTAATTTTTGATTAAATTTATCAATTTCCTATTATAAGATATGATTGCATGATTACAATGTTAATTCGTAGAATGACGTCATAATAGAGCAGTCAAAACCTCAAAACTCTTTCAGTAGTTTGATTGAGTTTTTGATTTATAAAAGTGGACTATTAGTGCATACGTTATTAGGGTTTTAATAGGATTATGTAGGGGTTTAATGCTTAAATATTAGTAATTTAAGTGAGTATAACTAGCGAGTTTTTAAAATATTTCACACAAACATAAGCTTAGAATCATGTGATAGTTCTCTGAATTTTATCTTTCTATGCTGTAGTTTGATTGTTTCTATAGTTTATTGATTCTCTTAGCTTGGCTTTATAATGTTAGAGAATGCAGGCTGTCTGAGACCTCCATTTATATTATTTTTATCGAGATATTGCTTGATTCTTTACTTAGAATCTCTTTCACCCTTGCAGCTAAAGTAATCGTTTCTTGGCATGTCGCTCTCTATTATTATTACTGTTATAGCACAGATATCCCATTAAGTGCATACATCTCTTTAATCCTCTCTCTCTGGGAAATATCCAGGAGTACTGTATACATTTCCTAATGCAGAGGCTTGCACTCTTTGAGCACTGTTGAAGTCAATAATATAACTCTAAGAGGCTGAAAGTTCAACATGATATTCTCTGGCTTTAAGTCTCTATGAACATAACCTAGCTTGTGAAGCTCTTCAATCCCCTAACTATCTCCTATACTCTAGCTAATTTATCTCTGACATCTATTGTCAGATAAGAATTCTCTGTAAGTCATTTCAAGTAAAGGAAGCCTGAGGCTACATGATCTTTACCAAGTAAAATAGCATTAAGATAGATAATATGCTTACACTCATTCAAAACTCCTAAACTCCTTAATGAGGTTTATAAGTGCTTTGATTTGTAGGGAATTTGTTAAGGGTTGGAGTTATTAATTAAATGCGAGACTAAAATTAGCAAGCCTTTTTGGTATATTTATGATGAAGAGTATATAGATTTAATGTTTAAACTGCGTTATGGATGTGATATGAATAGTGAATAACTCAAACCAGTAATGAACTATAAGTCTATTGCACTGCTCTTATAGCGTAGTCCATCAACTGTTCGCTCTCACTGCTTGAAAGCTGTGTATTAAAGCAATAATATCTGAATTCTTAGCCTAAGAGGAAGTCTAAGTTTCTATAGAAGCATATTGACTATCTTATTAATGAAAAAACTTTGAAGTATTGGGCTCACTTCTCTCTCGACTAACGAGCTATTATGTTTCATCGCCAGTTCCCTGAGTTGAATATCTCTGCATAATCTTTTTCAAACACTTATAAACGAAACGGTATCTCTTTCAATGGTGTAAATCGTATCAAGTGAGTAATTAATTTCACTCTGCCATTTACAACAACAACTTAAATTAAATTTATAATTAAATGCAGAGAGCCTAATAGAATAATATTAAGTTTATTCATGCTGACGAGGCTGTGTTTACATTCAACACTTTCATCAAGAAGTCTTGATAAAGAGGCATAGCAACATAGAAGTATATTACTAGAAAGTCAAGGTATAAACAATGGCAATTCTTGGAGGAATTAGCGATGATGCTGGTTTAGAAACTTTTGTTATTCATCATCGCTCTATTAAGACAGAGCAGTATATAAAGTTCTTAGAACAGCTGAGAGAGAAGTACCTTGAATAAAAGATTATACTGTTTGTTGATAATCTTTCTGTTCATAAGACTAAAGAAACAAGGAAGAGTTATGAGCAACTTAGAATAACGCCAGTGTTCAACGAACCTTACAGTCCATAGTTTAATAGAATTGAGTTCTATTGGGGAATATTAAAAAGTCATTACAAGAAACTACTGCTATACTACTTGATTCATGAACTACCTATCGATACAGTCGATTTTATAAAATTTCAGCTAAAAGAGTTGATAATTAGTTGGCATAAAAGTGTTCTAAAGAAGGGAGAGTGAATGTATATAAATAAATTTTGTATTTAAGTTAATGAATATATAACTCACATTTAAAATTTTTTAGAAGGAGCTTACTTCTCTTTCTTTTCTTCTAACTTGCTTCCCTCCTCCTAAGTTTCTTATCTTGCTGTCAGTGCCAGATTTTCTAAAGAGTTAAGCTTGAAATCTTACTTGAAATAAGGGTGCTTCTGCAGCTCTGAAAGCCAGCTATCACTAATCTTGATCCCTTGATTCTCCTTATCTTCTGAAGAGATGCTGTAACTTTTCTTATGAGATTCTAGAATAATTTATTTCAAGTAATCACCTTTGATAGTTGCAAGTATACCAAAGAAATAGTTTCTTTCAGGTAGTTTATTTGACAAATGCTTCTTAGTAGGCAGGTACTGCGAAACCTCTGGGTCATTCATAGCATCATCATATAAGTAAGTCACAGATATTCTGGATAGTTTGAAATATCTGCAAACTTCACATCTTAAGTTTTCAAAGCTTACTTCTCTTCGCAGAATATCGCTCTTAGAAATGAAATTTGAGTACCTTCCATCGTTGGCAAGAACAAACCAACTACATAATCAAGATAAGTTACTATAAATTCATTACCTTGCTGCACAAGGTAGCGATGAAAATCCTCCTTGCTTCTAAATCTTTGAATCAATTATTGTGCCTGCACTCTTTTCATAGCATCATTCATTGACTCCATCTTATTTACAGATATAAGAAATGATATTCAAATTTAAGTTTATTGATTTCAATTATATACCTCAGTAAAACCTACAATTAAATATGGGCATCTTATAGAGGTCAACCTCTAAGAAGGATATGAAGAACGTTTTGATAACTGGTTTCAAACTTGAGAGATTGAGGTCAATTTCTTCTGTTATAGTTCCATATTTTTAAATTTAAATTGGTTCGTACTTAATTAGCAGCAGCTCCTAAAATGCTAGTACTTAATTAGGAGCTTTAAATAATGCTAGTACATAATTATGAGCACCCTAAATTTAATCACTAAATCATGAAATACCTCCTAAAGAAGTACGTACTTAATTAGGTGCACCTCTTAAATCGGTACGTACTATAATCAACTTATTATTGAAAGTTAAAATGGATACTTCCTCACCCATATTTAGAGCTGGATCATCTCTTAACACTCATATTTCTTCTCTAATACTCTAAGAATTCCCTTGAAACTTGTAGGCTTGCAAAGCTCTCAGTTATAACGGCAGTTTTTTAATTTTCAAATTTAAATATGAGCGCTAACATTTTAATAAAAACAACAGCACTTCCATCAAACTAAATGAGACTTAACTTTGGCAACAATAAAAAGTATGATAGCTGTGAGACCAACCTTCATAAAGAACTACCAGAGCTATCACTTGAGGTCTCTGTTATTAAAATAGAAATTAATAATAGAAAATAAATGGCAAACAAGTGTGAGGGAGACAGAGAGGAAGAGAAAGATATTCATGAAATTACTATACAAACTGAAGAAGTTGAAGTATATTTTTTGAGCTATGTGAGAGAGAGTTTGCTCATATATCAAGCTGGTACAGACATAAGAAGGAGCATAGAGAAGCCAAGCCCACTGTCTACTTAAAGCATGATAAAATAGATGGAAAGTATGACTGCTTTGAGTGCCATGAGCAATACTCTCATACAAGATACTTGAAGAAGCATCTATTAAAAGCTCACAAGAAAGATATAGAAGTTGAGAATCATGAAGTTGAGCTGAAGCTTTTCAACAAAAGAAAAGCGAGGGAATATTTTAAGGTCGTAGTGCCTGAATAAGCTAGAGGGTTAGAATACGTTAAGAAGGCACACAACCATCTGACCTCTGAAATCACAAAAATTATGATCAAGATTCAATACAAAAAATGCCAGTTCTTGCTTAAATTGATCTAGATATTTCTCTTTAAAGATACCTTATATTAGAAGACTCCTTTGATAAGAAAGTTATAAATGATCATCAATACGCATACAAGGTGTATCCCTTCATCTATCTCTAAGTGATGATAAATACTAAATGGAGTTTACAAATGAGTATCAAGTACTCACTCAAGCAAAGTTTAAAGAGTGTAGTTACTTAATCAAGCTAGATGCTGTTCTCCTTGCCAAGGATCATGTTCCTTTCAGACTCCCTCTCTATGAAATGACTCTATGAGATTTCATAACAGATCAAAGGAATCATAAGTAACTTGGATAAATAGCAACTCAGACCATACAAGGTATTTAAGAGCTTCACAAGTTAGGGTTTGTTCACAGAGATTTGAAGCCAGAAAATATAATGATAAACTTTTCACCAGTAAGAGTAGCAATAATCGATGTCAACAGAGCTTATTGAGTGGAAGTATAAAAGCTTGGAACTGTAATGGGTAAGCAAGGGTACTATCGAGAAGACTGGAGAGATGGAGACTTTTAATGGGATATGTAGGCTTTAGCAGCAATAATAATAGAGTGGGATATGCCTCGCAATGATTACTACTCTACAAGGTGCGAGAAAGATGCTAAGTAAAGATTCAAGTAGTTTTATAGACAAAACAAGAGTCTCTCAGTCAATAAAACATATGGCAGAATCAATAATAATAAAACAAAACTCAATATCAGACATAACAATAGAGAAGATAGAGTTGTGGTTAAGCAAGATAAACTTCAGACCTTTCTCACATGATCCAAAAGTGCATTTTGGGTGATTAAATTAAAAACATTTACTATAAATTTCACATTGAAACCTATTAATAATTCCAACCCCTAACAAATTCTCTACAAATCAAAGCACTTATAAACCTCATTAAAGGATTTTGGGGTTTTGATTCAACTTTGCTTAAATGTAGGTCATAACAGCATTCCATTTGGAACTTGTCATCAGCAAGGAAGTAATTGAATGGATATATCTTGTAAGCATATTAGTCATCAGTAATGACACTCTTCTCTATTTTATCTTCAAGAGTGAGGTAGCTTTCTAGGCAAGAATCTAAGTCAATAATTTTCTTTATTGCCTCTATTTTAACCATGATTTTATTGATCTCAGAGACTGGAAAGTTCTTGACTGCTTTCTTCATTTTTACTTTCTTCTAGACTTCAACTCTAAGAGACTCCACTGGGTTTCTTGATCGTCTCTTTTAGAGGAATCTATTCCCTGTGGGTTCATGAATAAAGATAAAACTTTAATTGTGCTTTTTCTTTAAGTGCACTTTGAGGTCTCTTGTATGAGAATATGGCTTCTCACAGAACTCACAGACATACTTCCCATCTTTCTTTTAATGCTTGAGATATAACCTTGGCATATCGTTATGTTTATCTCTCAAGTGTCTCTTATAAGTTGACTTGTAAGGGAAAACTTTATTGAATTCTTTGCATTATTAGTCAACTTTGGCTGGGATTTATTAATGCTCTATGGCGGGTTGCTTAACCTCCTCCTCAATTTACACAGCTTCTATGATAACCTCCTACTTAACTTATATTTAAATCTCAAAGCTAGACTGGTCAAAGTTTCATAAGTAGGCTCCTACTGAGTACAAGCGTCTCTGGTCTCTACTTTTCTTGGTTGCTGGAATGATAACTTTTATTGACATGATCCAAGTAATGCCGCTCTTCTCAATAGGTTAGCGCTCATTTTAGTTTTCTGATATATTTTATTATAATAATGATAAAATCTACCAAGATTAACTAATATAGTAGAGTATAAGACACTCTGGTAGATTCTTTGATGAGAGGTAAGAAAATTAACTAACCATAAAAGACTGTAAGTTGACATATTTTATGAGAATTTTATACATTTAAGTAAATTAAAATACTCCTAATGAAGTTTTGTTTCTCTAAGAGGTCCTCAAAATCAAGTTTGAACTTAATTTGGATGTAATGTTATTAAACATTTTTAAATTTAATATGCTCCTAATTAAGTTTAAACCTTAAAATTTGACTCCTAATATAGTTTGAACTTAATTTGGAGGACCTCCTAAAATAATTAAACATTATTAGGAGCAATTTAATGGAAATAGATTTATAAAAATGGAAATCAATCTATGAAACTTGGAGCAAGTTTTTCGATGCTTCTCAGCATATCTTTTTAAGGTTGACCTCCAGTAGGTCTTCCCTATTTAGTAGTAAGACTTTTATAAACTTAGAATGGATATCCATAATTTTAAATTTCATTAACATTTCTAGAAAGAGGAAGCAAGATGGAGTCTATGAATGATGCAATGAAGAGAATTTAATCTCAAGATTTAATAGGAAAATTTCGAAGTAAAGAGGACCTCTATAGATATTTGGTATAGCAAGGTAAGTTCTTAAGTAAGATGAATAAATCCATTATAGTTTGATTGTTCTTGCCGACATAGGAGGGAACTAAAATCTCATTCTTAAAAGCCTTACTGAGTGAAGAGAAAAAAGCTTTTAAGTCTAATGAAATTAGGATGATAGAGATACCTAACTTCCCTGAAATCTCTGTAACAAATCTTTATGATGATGCTATGAGTGATCCGGATGTAGCTCCTCTCTACCTTACATCAAAGCTACAGCTCTTTAATAAGTTGCCAGAGAGATACTTTTTCTTTGGTGTTCTTGCAACTCTGAAACCTGAGTACGTAAATGAAATTATTTAAGAAGCTCACAAGAAACGATACAGCATCTCTACTGAAGAAAAAGAGAAGCAAGGTATTAAAATAAGTGAAACCTGGCTTTAGGAACTTCAAAAGCATCCTTTAATCTCAAGTAAGCTTACCCTTCTAACTTTATAGAAAAACCTGGAACTGCTATATACTTGATGAAAGAGCGTAGCAAATTAAACAGAGAGAGAAAATCACAGGTAAAGCATGAATTGAGTAAGAGACTCTACAAAGATTTCTAAAAGTCTGACGAGATGAACATAAACGCAGGAGCCGGTACTGAAAGAAGAAACATAGACCCAAACAAGCCTTAAAAGGAAGAAAAGAAAGATAAGCCTTATCCCTTACGGGCAAATTAAATATGTGAACTTATTCATTCGTTTAAATCTAAAACTTTTTATATACACAAAATTTCTTTTCTCTTGCGCATACTTTAACTTTCTCATCACTGACTCTCTTAGAAGCACTCTCAATAAAATTTTTTGTATCTATCTTCAAATCTTGCATCAAGTGATAGAGTTGAAGTTTCTTTTAGTGGCCTTTAAATTCAATTGAACTGAGGACTGTAGGGAACATTAAATACAGGTGTTATGTTTAGCCTTTCATATTTCTTCCTTATGTCTTAAATTTTATGGACAGATAAATTATTTACAACAGAATAATCTCTTAGTCGGCGTACTTATCTCTTAGTTATAACAAGAACTCTATGTATTATTCAGACTTTATTGAGCAAGGGTGGATAACATAAATCTCGATGCCAATATCTTCGTTTATTCTACCAAGTATTGCATGAGTTTAAACCTTAACCTTTTAATCATATTCTTCAATGTTGCTGTACCTTTTAGACCTTGATATGAAGGTATTAGAAGTGAATACTGCCTCATCAGCGTATGAACATTATATTATGCTCTTAAGCCTTTTGCATTTGATCGAATATATAATTTAAATTATCTTTATAAAATGGAACATTAAAGTCAATCACTCTCATAATGCGATTTGACTGTCTTGTAAGATAATCCATTCTTTTTATATATGTTCGCTAAAGATTAAGCAGATATGTGAAGCTCAGGAATTTAGCGATGAAACATCACAGCTCTTTGGGCGAGAGAGAAGTGAGCCAGTATTTAAGAGTCTTATCATTAATAAGATAATCAATTTGATGCTGCTAAAATTTTAGAGGTCTTTTAGGCTTAGAATTAAAATGCTATCTCTTTAAATTCAATGCTAATAAATAATGAGACCTAACAGTAGCAGGAGATTTATGGAGCAGCCTTGCTATAGACGTGTAATTTAGGATAGGGTTGAGTTAATCATTATACTTATCACATACATAACGCAACTTAAAAAGTAAATCTATTTACTCACTGTCATAAACTAACGACAAACCTCGCATATACTCACTTAAATTACTAATATATAAACATTAAAACCTACATAAACCCTATTAAAACTCTAATAAAGTATGCATTAATAGTCTACTTTCATCAATCAAAACTTAATCAAAATACTGAAAGGGTTTAAGGGTTTTGAGTTTCCACGACACCCCTAAATTTAACACATACCTGATCGCGTAGAAAGATCAGAACTTATACTATTAAAATTCGAATATTATATCTATATTGTTAGAGGTGAAATCCAAACTCCGATAATTCTAAAATAATATCTATTTTGTTCAAGAAGAACTCTTATCTCATAGAATAATAAAATATTTTTCAATAGATGTAAACTTTTATCTCATAAAACAATAATAAAAAAAATTATCTTTTAAGAGTAGTTTGATAAAATAATGTGAGATAGAAATTAATTATATTTTAAAATAAAATAAATAAATTTTAAAAAAAAAACAATTTCAATGTTAATTCATTGAATGACCTAAAAAAAGAGACGTGACCACGACAAGCACTCAACTAAGCAGTTACGTGTTCACGTAATTAATAACCTCTTGGTCATAATGACCAAGATAGGAACAAAGTGTTTTCAAAAGTGATTTCTAAAAAATACATAAAAAGAATATGGAATTTCTTTCACTTCTATTCCTATAAAACAAGATGTAACGAAACGGAGTGCATTGTTTAAGCGATACATTAACCGTAGAATTAAAAAGTTATAGACCTCAACAGAATCCAATATTTTATGTCAAATTTCAATATGTGCATTGAATTGGGTGTTTTCAAAAGTGACCTCTAAAAAATACATAAAAAGAATATGGAATTTCTTTCACTTCTATTCCTATAAAACAAGATGTAACGAAACGGAGTGCATTGTTTAAGCGATACATTAACCGTAGAATTAAAAAGTTATAGACCTCAACAGAATCCAATATTTTATGTCAAATTTAAAAAAGTGCATTGAATTGGGTGTTTTCAAAAGTGACCTCTAAAAAATACATAAAAAGAAAATGGAATTTCTTTCAATTCTATTCCTATAAAACAAGATGTAACGAAACGGAGTGCATTGTTTAAGCGATACATTAACCGTAGAATTAAAAAGTTATAGACCTCAACAGAATCCAATATTTTATGTCAAATTTCAATATGTGCATTGAATTGGGTGTTTTCAAAAGTGACCTCTAAAAAATACATAAAAAGAATATGGAATTTCTTTCACTTCTATTCCTATAAAACAAGATGTAACGAAACGGAGTGCATTGTTTAAGCGATACATTAACCGTAGAATTAAAAAGTTATAGACCTCAACAGAATCCAATATTTTATGTCAAATTTCAATATGTGCATTGAATTTGGTGTTTTCAAAAGTGACCTCTATAAAATACATAAAAAGAAAATGGAATTTCTTTCACTTCTATTCCTATAAAACAAGATGTAACGAAACGGAGTGCATTGTTTAAGCGATACATTAACCGTAGAATTAAAAAGTTATAGACCTCAACAGAATCCAATATTTTATGTCAAATTTCAATATGTGCATTGAATTGGGTGTTTTCAAAAGTGACCTCTAAAAAATACATAAAAAGAATATGGAATTTCTTTCACTTCTATTCCTATAAAACAAGATGTAACGAAATGGAGTGCATTGTTTAAGCGATACATTAACCGTAGAATTAAAAAGTTATAGACCTCAACAGAATCCAATATTTTATGTCAAATTTCAATATGTGCATTGAATTGGGTCTTTTCAAAAGTGACCTCTAAAAAATACATAAAAAGAATATGGAATTTCTTTCACTTCTATTCCTATAAAACAAGATGTAACGAAACGGAGTGCATTGTTTAAGCGATACATTAACCGTAGAATTAAAAAGTTATAGACCTCAACAGAATCCAATATTTTATGTCAAATTTCAATATGTGCATTGAATTGGGTGTTTTCAAAAGTGACCTCTAAAAAATACATAAAAAGAAAATGGAATCTCTTTCACTTCTACTCCTATAAAACAAGATGTAACGAAACGGAGTGCATTGTTTAAGCGATACATTCCGTAGAATTAAAAAGTTATAGACCTCAACAGAATCCAATATTTTATGAAAATTTCAATAAGTGCATTGAATTGGGTCTTTTCAAAAGTGACCTCTAAAAAATAAATAAAAAGAAAATGGAAATTCTTTCACTTCTATTCCTATAAAACAAGATGTAACGAAACGGAGTGCATTGTTTAAGCGATACATTAACCGTAGAATTAAAAAGTTATAGACCTCAACAGAATCCAACATTTTATGTCAAATTTCAATATGTGCATTGAATTGGGTGTTTTCAAAAGTGACCTCTAAAAAATACATAAAAAGAAAATGGAATTTCTTTCACTTCTATTCCTATAAAACAAGATGTAACGAAACGGAGTCATTGTTTAAGCGATACATTAACCGTAGAATTAAAAAGTTATAGACCTCAACAGAATCCAACATTTTATGTCAAATTTCAATATGTGCATTGAATTGGGTCTTTTCAAAAGTGACCTCTAAAAAATACATAAAAAGAATATGGAATTTCTTTCACTCTATTCCTATAAAACAAGATGTAACGAAACGGAGTGCATTGTTTAAGCGATACATTAACCGTAAAATTAAAAAATTATAGACCTCAACAGAATCCAACATTTTATGTCAAATTTCAATATGTGCATTGAATTGGGAGTTTTCAAAAGTGACCTCTAAAAATACATAAAAAGAATATGGAATCTCTTTCACTTCTACTCCTATAAAACAAGATGTAACGAAACGGAGTGCATTGTTTAAGCGATACATTAACCGTAGAATTAAAAAGTTATAGACCTCAACAGAATCCAACATTTTATGTCAAATTTCAATATGTGCATTGAATTGGGTGTTTTCAAAAGTGACCTCTAAAAAATAAATAAAAAGAAAATGGAATTACTTTCACTTCTATTCCTATAAAACAAGATGTAACGAAACGGAGTGCATTGTTTAAGCGATACATTAACCGTAGAATTAAAAAGTTATAGACCTCAACAGAATCCAATATTTTATGTCAAATTTCAATATGTGCATTGAATTGGGTGTTTTCAAAAGTGACCTCTAAAAAATACATAAAAAGAAAATGGAATTTCTTTCACTTCTATTCCTATAAAACAAGATGTAACGAAACAGAGTGCATTGTTTAAGCAATACATTAACCGTAGAATTAAAAAGTTATAGACCTCAACAGAATCCAATATTTTATGTCAAATTTCAATATGTGCATTGAATTGGGTGTTTTCAAAAGTGACCTCTAAAAAATAAATAAAAAGAATATGGAATCACTTTCACTTCTATTCCTATAAAACAAGATGTAACGAAAAGGAGTGCATTGTTTAAGCGATACATTAACCGTAGAATTAAAAAGTTATAGACCTCAACAGAATCCAATATTTTATGTCAAATTTCAATATGTGCATTGAATTGGGTGTTTTCAAAAGTGACCTCTAAAAAATACATAAAAAGAATATGGAATTTCTTTCACTTCTATTCCTATAAAACAAGATGTAACGAAACAGAGTGCATTGTTTAAGCAATACATTAACCGTAGAATTAAAAAGTTATAGACCTCAACAGAATCCAACATTTTATGTCAAATTTCAATATGTGCATTGAATTGGGTGTCTTCAAAAGTGACCTCTAAAAAATACATAAAAAGAATATGGAATCTCTTTCACTTCTATTCCTATAAAACACGATGTAACGAAACGGAGTGCATTGTTTAAGCGATACATTAACCGTAGAATTAAAAAGTTATAGACCTCAACAGAATCAATATTTTATGTCAAATTTCAATATGTGCATTGAATTGGGTGTTTTCAAAAGTGACCTCTAAAAAATAAATAAAAAGAAAATGGAATTACTTTCACTTCTATTCCTATAAAACAAGATGTAACGAAACGGAGTGCATTGTTTAAGCGATACATTAACCGTAGAATTAAAAAGTTATAGACCTCAACAGAATCCAATATTTGATGTCAAATTTCAATATGTGCATTGAATAGAGTGTTTTCAAAAGTGACCTCTAAAAAATACATAAAAAGAAAATGGAATCTCTTTCACTTCTACTCCGATAAAACAAGATGCAACGAAACGGAGTGCATTGTTTAAGCGACACATTAACCGTAGAATTAAAAAGTTATAGACCTCAACAGAATCCAATATTTGATGTCAAATTTAAAAAAGTGCATTGAATTGGGTGTTTTCAAAAGTGACCTCTAAAAAATAAATAAAAAGAAAATGGAATTACTTTCAATTCTATTCCTATAAAACAAGATGTAACGAAACGGAGTGCATTGTTTAAGCGATACATTAACCGTAGAATTAAAAAGTTATAGACCTCAACAGAATCCAATATTTTATGAAAATTTCAATATGTGCATTGAATTGGGTCTTTTCAAAAGTGACCTCTAAAAAATAAATAAAAAGAATATGGAATTACTTTCACTCTATTCCTATAAAACAAGATGTAACGAAACGGAGTGCATTGTTTAAGCGATACATTAACCGTAAAATTAAAAAATTATAGACCTCAACAGAATCCAATATTTTATGTCAAATTTCAATATGTGCATTGAATTGGGAGTTTTCAAAAGTGACCTCTAAAATAAATAAAAAGAATATGGAATTTCTTTCACTTCAATTCCTATAAAACAAGATGTAACGAAACGGAGTGCATTGTTTAAGCGATACATTAACCGTAGAATTAAAAAGTTATAGACCTCAACAGAATCCAATATTTTATGTCAAATTTCAATATGTGCATTGAATTGGGTCTTTTCAAAAGTGACCTCTAAAAAATACATAAAAAGAAAATGGAATTTCTTTCACTCTATTCCTATAAAACAAGATGTAACGAAACGGAGTGCATTGTTTAAGCGATACATTAACCGTAAAATTAAAAAATTATAGACCTCAACAGAATCCAACATTTTATGTCAAATTTCAATATGTGCATTGAATTGGGAGTTTTCAAAAGTGACCTCTAAAAAATACATAAAAAGAATATGGAATCTCTTTCACTTCTATTCCTATAAAACAAGATGTAACGAAATGGAGTGCATTGTTTAAGCGATACATTAACCGTAGAATTAAAAAGTTATAGACCTCAACAGAATCCAACATTTTATGTCAAATTTCAATATGTGCATTGAATTGGGTGTTTTCAAAAGTGAACTCTAAAAAATACATAAAAAGAATATGGAATTTCTTTCACTTCTATTCCTATAAAACAAGATGTAACGAAATGGAGTGCATTGTTTAAGCGATACATTAACCGTAGAATTAAAAAGTTATAGACCTCAACAAGAATCCAATATTTTATGTCAAATTTCAATATGTGCATTGGATTGGGTGTTTTCAAAAGTGCCCTCTAAATAATGCATAAAAGGAATATGGAATCTCTTTCACTTCTATTCCTATGAAACACGATGTAACGAAAAGGAGTGCATTATTTAAGCGATACATTAACTGTAGAATTAAAAAGTTATAGACCTCAACAACAGAATCCAATATTTTATGTCAAATTTCAATATGTGCATTGGATTGGAGGAAATGCTGGGATGGTGTTTCAAAGATGCTCTAAAAAAAATAGAAAGAATATGCGAATTTTTTTCACTTCTTATTCCCTTATAAACAGTGTAACGGACACGAGCCGAGCAGTAAAGCGAAGCAGAGTGCATTGTTTAAGCGATACATTAACCGTAGAATTAAAAAGTTATAGACCTCAACAGAATCCAATAATTGATGTCAGTAATTTCAATATGTGCATTGAATTGGGTGTCTTTAAAAGTGACCTCTAAAAATTACATAAAAAGAATATGGAATCGTTTTCACTAACACGATGTAACGAAAGGCAGTGCATTGTTTAAGCGATACATTAACCGTAGAATTAAAAAGTTATAGACCTCAACAGAATCCAATATTTGATGTCAACTTTCAATATGTGCATTGAATTTGGTGTTTTCAAAAGTGACCTCTATAAAATACATAAAAAGAAAATGGAATTTCTTTCACTTCTATTCCTATAAAACAAGATGTAACGAAACGGAGTGCATTGTTTAAGCGATACATTAACCGTAGAATTAAAAAGTTATAGACCTCAACAGAATCCAATATTTTATGTCAACTTTCAATATGTGCATTGAATTTGGTGTTTTCAAAAGTGACCTCTATAAAATACATAAAAAGAAAATGGAATTTCTTTCACTTCTATTCCTATAAAACAAGATGTAACGAAACGGAGTGCATTGTTTAAGCGATACATTAACCGTAGAATTAAAAAGTTATAGACCTCAACAGAATCCAACATTTTATGTCAAATTTCAATATGTGCATTGAATTGGGTGTTTTCAAAAGTGACCTCTAAAAAATACATAAAAAGAATATGGAATTTCTTTCACTTCTATTCCTATAAAACAAGATGTAACGAAACGGAGTGCATTGTTTAAGCGATACATTAACCGTAGAATAAAAAAGTTATAGACCTCAACAGAATCCAATATTTTATGTCAAATTACAATATTTGCATTGAATTGGGTGTTTTCAAAAGTGACCTCTAAAAAATACATAAAAAGAATATGGAATTTCTTTCACTTCTATTCATATAAAACAAGATGTAACGAAACGGAGTGCATTGTTTAAGCGATACATTAACCGTAGAATTAAAAAGTTATAGACCTCAACAGAATCCAATATTTTATGAAAATTTCAATATGTGCATTGAATTGGGTCTTTTCAAAAGTGACCTCTAAAAAATATATAAAAAGAATATGGAATTTCTTTCACTTCTATTCCTATAAAAAAAGATGTAACGAATCGGAGTGCATTGTTTAAGCGATACATTGACCGTAGAATCAAAAAGTTATAGACCTCAACAGAATCCAATATTTTATGTCAAATTTCAATATGTGCATTGAATTGGGTGTTTTTAAAAGTGACCTCTAAAAAATACATAAAAAGAATATGGAATCTCTTTCACTTCTATTCCTATAAAACACGATGTAACGAAAGGGAGTGCATTGTTTAAGCGATACATTAACCGTAGAATTAAAAAGTTATAGACCTCAACAGAATCCAATATTTGATGTCAAATTTCAATATGTGCATTGAATTGGGTTTTTCAAAAGTGACCTCTAAAAAATACATAAAAAGAATATGGAATTTCTTTCACTTCTATTCCTATAAAACAAGATGTAACGAAATGGAGTGCATTGTTTAAGCGATACATTAACCGTAGAATTAAAAAGTTATAGACCTCAACAGAATCCAACATTTTATGTCAAATTTCAATATGTGCATTGAATTGGGTGTTTTCAAAAGTGACCTCTAAAAAATATATAAAAAGAATATGGAATTTCTTTCACTTCTATTACTATAAAACAAGATGCAACGAAACGGAGTGCATTGTTTAAGCGATACATTACCGTAGAATTAAAAAGTTATAGACCTCAACAGAATCCAATATTTTATGTCAAATTTCAATATGTGCATTGAATAGGGTGTTTTCAAAAGTGACCTCTAAAAAATACATAAAAAGAAAATGGAATTTCTTTCACTTTTACTCCTATAAAACAAGATGTAACGAAACGGAGTGCATTGTTTAAGCGATACATTAACCGTAGAATTAAAAAGTTATAGACCTCAACAGAATCCAATATTTTATGTCAAATTTCAATATGTGCATTGAATTGGGTGTTTTCAAAAGTGACCTCTAAAAAATAAATAAAAAGAATATGGAATTACTTTCACTTCTATTCCTATAAAACAATATGTAACGAAACGGAGTGCATTGTTTAAGCGATACATTAACCGTAGAATTAAAAAGTTATAGACCTCAACAGAATCCAATATTTTATGTCAAATTTCAAAAAGTGCATTGAATTGGGTGTTTTCAAAAGTGACCTCTAAAAAATACATAAAAAGAAAATGGAATTTCTTTCAATTCTATTCCTATAAAACAAGATGTAACGAAACGGAGTGCATTGTTTAAGCGATACATTAACCGTAGAATTAAAAAGTTATAGACCTCAACAGAATCCAATATTTTATGTCAAATTTCAATATGTGCATTGAATTGGGTGTTTTCAAAAGTGACCTCTAAAAAATACATAAAAAGAATATGGAATTTCTTTCACTTCTATTCCTATAAAACAAGATGTAACGAAATGGAGTGCATTGTTTAAGCGATACATTAACCGTAGAATTAAAAAGTTATAGACCTCAACAGAATCCAACATTTTATGTCAAATTTCAATATGTGCATTGAATTGGGTGTTTTCAAAAGTGACCTCTAAAAAATACATTAAAAGAATATGGAATTTCTTTCACTTCTATTCCTATAAAACAAGATGTAACGAAACAGAGTGCTTTGTTTAAGCAATACATTAACCGTAGAATTAAAAAGTTATAGACCTCAACAGAATCCAATATTTTATGTCAAATTTCAATAAGTGCATTGAATTGGGTGTTTTCAAAAGTGACCTCTAAAAAATAAATAAAAAGAATATGGAATTTCTTTCACTTCTATTACTATATTAAAACAAGATGTAACGAAACGGAGTGCATTGTTTAAGCGATACATTAACCGTAGAATTAAAAAGTTATAGACCTCAACAGAATCCAATATTTTATGAAAATTTCAATATGTGCATTGAATTGGGTCTTTTCAAAAGTGACCTCTAAAAAATATATAAAAAGAATATGGAAATTCTTTCACTTCTATTCCTATAAAACAAGATGTAACGAAACGGAGTGCATTGTTTAAGCGATACATTAACCGTAGAATTAAAAAGTTATAGACCTCAACAGAATCCAATATTTTATGTCAAATTTCAATATGTGCATTGAATAGGGTGTTTTCAAAAGTGACCTCTAAAAAATACATAAAAAGAAAATGGAATTTCTTTCACTTTTACTCCTATAAAACAAGATGTAACGAAACGGAGTGCATTGTTTAAGCGATACATTAACCGTAGAATTAAAAAGTTATAGACCTCAACAGAATCCAATATTTTATGTCAAATTCAATATGTGCATTGAATTGGGTGTTTTCAAAAGTGAGCTCTAAAAAATACATAATAAGAATATGGAATCTCTTTCACTTCTACTCCTATAAAACACGATGTAACGAAACGGAGTGCATTGTTTAAGCGATACATTAACCGTAGAATTAAAAAGTTATAGACCTCAACAGAATCCAATATTTAATGTCAAATTTCAATATGTGCATTGAATTGGGTCTTTCAAAAGTGACCTCTAAAAAATACATAAAAAGAATATGGAATTTCTTTCACTTCTATTCCTATAAAACAAGATGTAACGAAATGGAGTGCATTGTTTAAGCGATACATTAACCGTAGAATTAAAAAGTTATAGACCTCAACAGAATCCAACATTTTATGTCAAATTTCAATATGTGCATTGAATTGGGTGTTTTCAAAAGTGACCCTCTAAAAAATACATAAAAAGAATATGGAATTTCTTTCACTTCTATTCCTATAAAACAAGATGTAACGAAATGGAGTGCATTGTTTAAGCGATACATTAACCGTAGAATTAAAAAGTTATAGACCTCAACAGAATCCAACATTTTATGTCAAATTTCAATATGTGCATTGAATTGGGTGTTTTCAAAAGTGACCTCTAAAAAATACATAAAAAGAATATGGAATTTCTTTCACTTCTATTCCTATAAAACAAGATGTAACGAAATGGAGTGCATTGTTTAAGCGATACATTAACCGTAGAATTAAAAAGTTATAGACCTCAACAGAATCCAACATTTTATGTCAAATTTCAATATGTGCATTGAATTGGGTGTTTTCAAAAGTGACCTCTATAAAATACATAAAAAGAAAATGGAATTTCTTTCACTTCTATTCCTATAAAACAAGATGTAACGAAACGGAGTGCATTGTTTAAGCGATACATTAACCGTAGAATTAAAAAGTTATAGACCTCAACAGAATCCAATATTTTATGTCAACTTTCAATATGTGCATTGAATTTGGTGTTTTCAAAAGTGACCTCTATAAAATACATAAAAAGAAAATGGAATTTCTTTCACTTCTATTCCTATAAAACAAGATGTAACGAAACGGAGTGCATTGTTTAAGCGATACATTAACCGTAGAATTAAAAAGTTATAGACCTCAACAGAATCCAATATTTTTTTGTCAAATTTCAATAAGTGCATTGAATTGGGTGTTTTCAAAAGTGACCTCTAAAAAATACATAAAAAGAATATGGAATTTCTTTCACTTCTATTCCTATAAAACAAGATGTAACGAAATGGAGTGCATTGTTTAAGCGATACATTAACCGTAGAATTAAAAAGTTATAGACCTCAACAGAATCCAATATTTTATGTCAAATTTCAATATGTGCATTGAATAGGGTGTTTTCAAAAGTGACCTCTAAAAAATACATAAAAAGAAAATGGAATTTCTTTCACTTTTACTCCTATAAAACAAGATGTAACGAAACGGAGTGCATTGTTTAAGCGATACATTAACCGTAGAATTAAAAAGTTATAGACCTCAACAGAATCCAATATTTTATGTCAAATTTCAATATGTGCATTGAATTGGGTGTTTTCAAAAGTGACCTCTAAAAAATAAATAAAAAGAATATGGAATTACTTTCACTTCTATTCCTATAAAACAATATGTAACGAAAACGGAGTGCATTGTTTAAGCGATACATTAACCGTAGAATAAAAAAGTTATAGACCTCAACAGAATCCAATATTTTATGTCAAATTACAATATTTGCATTGAATTGGGTGTTTTCAAAAGTGACCTCTAAAAAATACATAAAAAGAATATGGAATTTCTTTCACTTCTATTCATATAAAACAAGATGTAACGAAACGGAGTGCATTGTTTAAGCGATACATTAACCGTAGAATTAAAAAGTTATAGACCTCAACAGAATCCAATATTTTATGTCAAATTTCAATATGTGCATTGAATAGGGTGTTTTCAAAAGTGACCTCTAAAAAATACATAAAAAGAAAATGGAATTTCTTTCACTTTTACTCCTATAAAACAAGATGTAACGAAACGGAGTGCATTGTTTAAGCGATACATTAACCGTAGAATTAAAAAGTTATAGACCTCAACAGAATCCAATATTTTTTTGTCAAATTTCAATAAGTGCATTGAATTGGGTGTTTTCAAAAGTGACCTCTAAAAAATAAATAAAAAGAATATGGAATTTCTTTCACTTCTATTACTATTAAAACAAGATGTAACGAAACGGAGTGTATTGTTTAAGCGATACATTAACCGTAGAATTAAAAAGTTATAGATCTCAACAGAATCCAATATTTAATGTCAAATTTCAATATGTGCATTGAATTGGATCTTTTCAAAAGTGACCTCTATAAAATACATAAAAAGAATAACGAAATTCTTTCACTTCTATTCTTATAAAACAAGATGTAACGAAACGGAGTGCATTGTTTAAGCGATACATTAACCGTAGAATTAAAAAGTTATAGACCTCAACAGAATCCAATATTTATGTCAAATTTCAATATGTGCATTGAATTGGGTGTTTTCAAAAGTGACCTCTAAAAAATACATAAAAAGAATATGGAATCTCTTTCACTTCTATTCCTATAAAACATTATGTAACGAAAAGGAGTGCATTGTTAAAGCGATACATTATCCGTAGAATTAAAAAGTTATAGACCTCAACAACAGAATCCAATATTTTATGTCAAATATCAATATGTGCATTGGATTGGGTGTTTTCAAAAGTGCACTCTAAATAATGCATAAAAAGAATATGGAATCTTTTTCACTTCTATTCCTATGAAACACGATGTAACGAAA
>ARYC01002570.1:0-13628 GCA_000711775.1 Oxytricha trifallax
TATTTAGAATGAAGTTGTTCTGGTCATTTTCATTTTGTGATGACTTTATATCAACTCTAACTTTATAGTCAAATTCTATGAAAAGTTCTCCTTCAAGTTTCTCAAAGATCTCAAAACGCAAATTAAGTTTGAATTCGACTAAAAGCTTAATCGCACAATGAATAGAAAGAGTGTAGAGTTTAAAGGATTATCTATTTTGAATGAAGGTGTTCTGGTCATTTTCATTTTGTGATGACTTTATATCAACTCTAACTTTATAGTCAAATTCTATGAAAAAAAGTTCTCCTTCAAGTTTCTCAAAGATCTCAATACGCAAATTGAGTTTGAATTCCACTAAAAGCTTAATCGAACAATGAATAGAAAGAGAGTATAGTTTAAAGGATTATCTATTTAGAATGAAGGTGTTCTGGTCATTTTCATTTTGTGATGACTTTATATCAACTCTAACTTGTTATTCAAATTCTATGAAAAGTTCTCCTTCAAGTTTCTCAAAGATCTCAATACGCAAATTGAGTTTGAATTCCACTAAAAGCTTAATCGCACAATGAATAGAAAGAGTGTAGAGTTTAAAGGATTATCTATTTAGAATGAAGGTGTTCTGGTCATTTTCATTTTGTGATGACTTATTTCAACTCTAACTTTATAGTCAAATTCTATGAAAAGTTCTCCTTCAAGTTTCTCAAAGATCTCATGACGCAAATTGAGTTTGAACTCCACTAAAAGCTTAATCGCACAATGAATAGAAAGAGTGTAGAGTTTAAAGGATTATCTATTTAGAATGTAGGTGTTCTGGTCATTTTCATTTTGTGATGACTTTATATCAACTCTAACTTTATAGTCAAATTCTTTGAAAAGTTCTCCTTCAAGTTTCTCTAAGGTCTCAATACGCAAATTGATTTTGAATTCCACTAAAAGCTTAATCGCACAATGAATAGAAAGAGTGTAGAGTTTAAAGGATTATCTATTTAGAATGAAGGTGTTCTGGTCATTTTCATTTTGTGATGACTTTATATCAACTCTAACTTTATAGTCAAATTCTATGCAAAGTTCTCCTTCAAGTTTCTCAAAGATCTCAATACGCAAATTGAGTTTGAATTCCACTAAAAGCTTAATCGCACAATGAATAGAAAGAGTGTAGAGTTTAAAAAAAAAAAAAAAACAAAAAAAAAAAAAAAAAAAAAAAAAAAAAAAAAAAATTGGATTATCTATTTAGAATGAAGGTGTTCTGGTCATTTTCATTTTGTGATGACTTTATATCAACTCTAACTTTATAGTCAAATTCTATGAAAAGTTCCCCTTCAAGGTTCTCAAAGATCTCAATACGCAAATTGAGTTTGAATTCCACTAAAAGCTTAATCGCACAATGAATAGAAAGAGTGTAGAGTTTAAAGGATTATCTATTTAGAATGAAGGTGTTCTGGTCATTTTCATTTTGTGATGACTTTATATCAACTCTAACTTTATAGTCAAATTCTATGCAAAGTTCTCCTTCAAGTTTCTCAAAGATCTCAATACGCAAATTGAGTTTGAATTCCACTAAAAGCTTAATCGCACAATGAATAGAAAGAGTGTAGAGTTTAAAGGATTATCTATTTAGAATGAAGGTGTTCTGGTCATTTTCATTTTGTGATGACTTTATATCAACTCTAACTTTATAGTCAAATTCTATGCAAAGTTCTCCTTCAAGTTTCTCAAAGATCTCAATACGCAAATTGAGTTTGAATTCCACTAAAAGCTTAATCGCACAATGAATAGAAAGAGTGTAGAGTTTAAAGGATTATCTATTTAGAATGAAGGTGTTCTGGTCATTTTCATTTCGTGATGACTTTATATCAACTCTAACTTTATAGTCAAATTCTATGAAAAGTTCTCCTTCAAGTTTCTCAAAGATCTCAATACGCAAATTGAGTTTGAATTCCACTAAAAGCTTAATCGCACAATGAATAGAAAGAGAGTAGAGTTTAAAGGATTATCTATTTAGAATGAAGGTGTTCTGGTCATTTTCATTTCGTGATGACTTTATATCAACTCTAACTTGATAGTCAAATTCTATGAAAAGTTCTCCTTCAAGTTTCTCAAAGATCTCAATACGCAAATTGAGTTTGAATTCCACTAAAAGCTTAATCGCACAATGAATAGAAAGAGTGTAGAGTTTAAAGGATTATCTATTTAGAATGAAGGTGTTCTGGTCATTTTCATTTTGTGATGACTTTATATCAACTCTAACTTTATAGTCAAATTCTATGAAAAGTTCTCCTTCAAGTTTCTCAAAGATCTCAATACGCAAATTGAGTTTGAATTCCACTAAAAGCTTAATCGCACAATGAATAGAAAGAGTGTAGAGTTTAAAGGATTATCTATTTAGAATGAAGGTGTTCTGGTCATTTTCATTTTGGGATGACTTTATATCAACTCTAACTTTATAGTCAAATTCTATGAAAAGTTCTCCTTCAAGTTTCTCAAAGATCTCAATACGCAAATTGAGTTTGAATTCCACTAAAAGCTTAATCGCACAATGAATAGAAAGAGTGTAGAGTTTAAAGGATTATCTATTTAGAATGAAGGTGTTCTGGTCATTTTCATTTCGTGATGACTTTATATCAACTCTAACTTTATAGTCAAATTCTATGAAAAGTTCTCCTTCAAGTTTCTCAAAGATCTCAATACGCAAATTGAGTTTGAATTCCACTAAAAGCTTAATCGCACAATGAATAGAAAGAGTGTAGAGTTTAAAGGATTATCTATTTAGAATGAAGGTGTTCTGGTCATTTTCATTTTGTGATGACTTTATATCAACTCTAACTTTATAGTCAAATTCTATGAAAAGTTCTCCTTCAAGTTTCTCAAAGATCTCAAAACGCAAATTAAGTTTGAATTCCACTAAAAGCTTAATCGCACAATGAATAGAAAGAGTGTAGAGTTTAAAGGATTATCTATTTAGAATGAAGGTGTTCTGGTCATTTTCATTTTGTGATGACTTTATATCAACTCTAACTTTATAGTCAAATTCTATGAAAAGTTCTCCTTCAAGTTTCTCAAAGATCTCAATACGCAAATTGAGTTTGAATTCCACTAAAAGCTTAATCGAACAATGAATAGAAAGAGAGTAGAGTTTAAAGGATTATCTATTTAGAAGGAAGGTGTTCTGGTCATTTTCATTTTGTGATGACTTTATATCAACTCTAACTTGATAGTCAAATTCTATGAAAAGTTCTCCTTCAAGTTTCTCAAAGATCTCAATACGCAAATTGAGTTTGAATTCCACTAAAAGCTTAATCGCACAATGAATAGAAAGAGTGTAGAGTTTAAAGGATTATCTATTTAGAAGGAAGGTGTTCTGGTCATTTTCATTTTGTGATGACTTTATATCAACTCTAACTTTATAGTCAAATTCTATGAAAAGTTCTCCTTCAAGTTTCTCAAAGATCTCAATACGCAAATTAAGTTTGAATTCCACTAAAAGCTTAATCGCACAATGAATAGAAAGAGTGTAGAGTTTAAAGGATTATCTATTTAGAATGAAGGTGTTCTGGTCATTTTCATTTTGTGATGACTTTATATCAACTCTAACTTTATAGTCAAATTCTATGAAAAGTACTCCTTCAAGTTTCTCAAAGATCTCAATACGCAAATTGAGTTTGAATTCCACTAAAAGCTTAATCGCACAATGAATAGAAAGAGTGTAGAGTTTAAAGGATTATCTATTTAGAATGAAGGTGTTCTGGTCATTTTCATTTTGTGATGACTTTATATCAACTCTAACTTTATAGTCAAATTCTATGAAAAGTTCTCCTTCAAGTTTCTCAAAGATCTCAATACGCAAATTGAGTTTGAATTCCACTAAGCTTAATCGCACAATGAATAGAAAGAGTGTAGATTTAAAGGATTATCTATTTAGAAGGAAGGTGTTCTGGCCATTTTCATTTTGTGATGACTTTATATCAACTCTAACTTTATAGTCAAATTCTATGAAAAGTTCTCCTTCAAGTTTCTCAAAGATCTCAATACGCAAATTGAGTTTGAATTCCACTAAAAGCTTAATCGCACAATGAATAGAAAGAGTGTAGAGTTTAAAGGATTATCTATTTAGAATGAAGGTGTTCTGGTCATTTTCATTTTGTCATGACTTTATATCAACTAACTTTATAGTCAAATTCTATGAAAAGTTCTCCTTCAAGTTTCTCAAAGATCTCAATACGCAAATTGAGTTTGAATTCCAATAAAAGCTTAATCGCACAATGAATAGAAAGAGTGAAGAGATTAAAGGATTATCTATTTAGAATGAAGGTGTTCTGGTCATTTTCATTTTGTCATGACTTTATATCAACTCTAACTTTATAGTCAAATTCTATGAAAAGTTCCCCTTCAAGGTTCTCAAAGATCTCAATACGCAAATTGAGTTTGAATTCCACTAAAAGCTTAATCGCACAATGAATAGAAAGAGTGTAGAGTTTAAAGGATTATCTATTTAGAATGAAGGTGTTCTGGTCATTTTCATTTTGTGATGACTTTATATCAACTCTAACTTTATAGTCAAATTCTATGAAAAGTTCCCCTTCAAGGTTCTCAAAGATCTCAATACGCAAATTGAGTTTGAATTCCACTAAAAGCTTAATCGCACAATGAATAGAAAGAGTGTAGAGTTTAAAGGATTATCTACTTAGAATGAAGGTGTTCTGGTCATTTTCATTTTGTGATGACTTTATACCAACTCTAACTTTATAGTCAAATTCTATGAAAAGTACTCCTTCAAGTTTCTCAAAGATCTCAATACGCAAATTGAGTTTGAATTCCACTAAAAGCTTTATCGCACAATGAATAGAAAGAGTGTAGAGTTTAAAGGATTATCTATTTAGAATGAAGGTGTTCTGGTCATTTTCATTTTGTCATGACTTTATATCAACTCTAACTTTATAGTCAAATTCTATGAAAAGTTCTCCTTCAAGGTTCTCAAAGATCTCAATACGCAAATTGAGTTTGAATTCCAATAAAAGCTTAATCGCACAATGAATAGAAAGAGTGAAGAGATTAAAGGATTATCTATTCAGAATGAAGGTGTTCTGGTCATTTTCATTTTGTGATGACTTTATATCAACTCTAACTTTATAGTCAAATTCTATGAAAAGTACTCCTTCAAGTTTCTCAAAGATCTCAATACGCAAATTAAGTTAGAATTCCACTAAAAGCTTAATCGCACAATGAATAGAAAGAGTGTAGAGTTTAAAGGATTATCAATTTAGAATGAAGGTGTTCTGGTCATTTTCATTTTGTGATGACTTTATATCAACTCTAACATTATAGTCAAATTCTATGAAAAGTTCTCCTTCAAGTTACTCAAAGATCTCAATACGCAAATTGAGTTTGAATTCCACTAAAAGCTTAATCGCACAATGAATAGAAGAGTGTGAGGTTAAAGGATTATCTATTAAGAATGAAGGTGTTCTGGTCATTTTCATTTTGTGATGACTTTATATCAACTCTAAATTATAGTTAAATTCTATGAAACGTTCTCTTTCAAGTTTCTCAAAGATCTCAATATGCAAAATTGAGTTTGAATTCCATTAAAATCTCAATATGCAAAATGAATTTGAATTCCACTAAAAGCTTAATCGCACAATCAATAGAAAGAGTGTATTGTTTAAAGGATTATATATTTAGAATGAAGGTGTTCTGGTATTTTCATTTTGTGATGACTTTATATCAACTCTAACTTTATAGTCAAATTCTATGAAAAGTTCTCCTTCAAGTTTCTCAAAGATCTCAAAACGCAAATTAAGTTTGAATTCGACTAAAAGCTTAATCGCACAATGAATAGAAAGAGTGTAGAGTTTAAAGGATTATCTATTTTGAATGAAGGTGTTCTGGTCATTTTCATTTTGTGATGACTTTATATCAACTCTAACTTTATAGTCAAATTCTATGAAAAGTTCTCCTTCAAGTTTCTCAAAGATCTCAATACGAAAATTGAGTATGAATTCCACTTAAAGCTTAATCGCACAATGACTAGAAAGAGTGTAGAGTTTAAAGAATTATCTATTAGAATGAAGGTGTTCTGGTCATTTTCATTTTGTGATGACTTTATATCAACTCTAACTTTATAGTCAAATTCTATGAAAAGTATTCCTTCAAGTTTCTCAAAGATCTCAATACGCAAATTGAGTTTGCATTCCACTAAAAGCTTTATCGCACAATGAATAGAAAGAGTGTAGAGTTTAAAGGATTATCTATTTAGAATGAAGGTGTTCTGGTCATTTTCATTTTGTGATGACTTTATATCAACTCTAACTTTATAGTCAAATTCTATGAAAAGTTCTCCTTCAAGTTTCTCAAAGATCTCAATACGCAAATTGAGTTTGAATTCCACTAAAGGCTTTATCGCACAATGAATAGAAAGAGTGTAGAGTTTAAAGGATTATCTATTTAGAATGAAGGTGTTCTGGTCATTTTCATTTTGTCATGACTTTATATCAACTCTAACTTTATAGTCAAATTCTATTGAAAAGTTATCCTTCAAGTTTCTCAAAGATCTCAATACGCAAATTGAGTTTGAATTCCACTAAAGGCTTTATCGCACAATGAATAGAAAGAGTGTAGAGTTTAAAGGATTATCTATTTAGAATGAAGGTGTTCTGGTCATTTTCATTTTGTCATGACTTTATATCAACTCTAACTTTATAGTCAAATTCTATGAAAAGTTCTCCTTCAAGTTTCTCAAAGATCTCAATACGCAAATTGAGTTTGAATTCCACTAAAAGCTTAATCGCACAATGAATAGAAAGAGTGTAGAGTTTAAAGGATTATCTATTTAGAATGAAGGTGTTCTGGTCATTTTCATTTTGGGATGACTTTATATCAACTCTAACTTTATAGTCAAATTCTATGAAAAGTTCTCCTTCAAGTTTCTCAAAGATCTCAATACGCAAATTGAGTTTGAATTCCACTAAAAGCTTAATCGCACAATGAATAGAAAGAGTGTAGAGTTTAAAGGATTATCTATTTAGAATGAAGGTGTTCTGGTCAGTTTCATTTTGTGATGACTTTATATCAACTCTAACTTTATAGTCAAATTCTATGAAAAGTTCTCCTTCAAGTTTCTCAAAGATCTCAATACGCAAATTGAGTTTTAATTCCTCTAAAAGCTTTATCGCACAATGAATAGAAAGAGTGTAGAGTTTTAAAGGATTATCTATTTAGAATGAAGGTGTTCTGGTCATTTTCATTTTGTGATGACTTTATATCAACTCTAACTTTATAGTCAAATTCTATGAAAAGTTCCCCTTCAAGGTTCTCAAAGATCTCAATACGCAAATTGAGTTTGAATTCCACTAAAAGCTTAATCGCACAATGAATAGAAAGAGTGTAGAGTTTAAAGGATTATCTATTTAGAATGAAGGTGTTCTGGTCATTTTCATTTTGTGATGACTTTATATCAACTCTAACTTTATAGTCAAATTCTATGAAAAGTTCTCCTTCAAGTTTCTCAAAGATCTCAATACGCAAATTGAGTTTGAATTCCACTAAAGGCTTTATCGCACAATGAATAGAAAGAGTGTAGAGTTTAAAGGATTATCTATTTAGAATGAAGGTGTTCTGGTCATTTTCATTTTGTCATGACTTTATATCAACTCTAACTTTATAGTCAAATTCTATGAAAAGTTCTCCTTCAAGTTTCTCAAAGATCTCAATACGCAAATTGAGTTTGCATTCCACTAAAAGCTTTATCGCACAATGAATAGAAAGAGTGTAGAGTTTAAAGGATTATCTATTTAGAATGAAGGTGTTCTGGTCATTTTCATTTTGTGATGACTTTATACCAACTCTAACTTTATAGTCAAATTCAATGAAAAGTTCTCCTTCAAGTTTCTCAAAGATCTCAATACGCAAATTAAGTTTGACTTCCACTAAAAGCTTTAATCGCACAATGAATAGAAAGAGTGTAGAGTTTAAAGGATTATCTATTTAGAATGAAGGTGTTCTGGTCATTTTCATTTTGTGATGACTTTATATCATCTCTAACTTTATAGTAAAATTCTATGAAAAGTTCTCCTTCAAGTTTCTCAAAGATCTCAAGACGCAAATTAAGTTAGAAATCCACTAAAAGCTTAATCGCACAATGAATAGAAAGAGTGTAGAGTTTAAAGGATTATCAATTTAGAATGAAGGTGTTCTGGTCATTTTCATTTTGTGATGACTTTATATCAACTCTAACATTATAGTCAAATTCTATGAAAAGTTCTCCTTCAAGTTACTCAAAGATCTCAATACGCAAATTAAGTTTGAATTCCACTAAAAGCTTAATCGCACAATGAATAGAAAGAGTGTAGAGTATAAAGGATTATCTATTTAGAATGAAGGTGTTCTGGTCATTTTCATTTTGTGATGACTTTATATCAACTCTAACTTTATAGTCAAATTCTATGAAAAGTATTCCTTCAAGTTTCTCAAAGATCTCAATACGCAAATTGAGTTTGCATTCCACTAAAAGCTTTATCGCACAATGAATAGAAAGAGTGTAGAGTTTAAAGGATTATCTATTTAGAATGAAGGTGTTCTGGTCATTTTCATTTTGTGATGACTTTATATCAACTCTAACTTTATAGTCAAATTCTATGAAAAGTTCTCCTTCAAGTTTCTCAAAGATCTCATCACGAAAATTGAGTTTGAATTCCACTAAAAGCTTAATCGCACAATGAATAGAAAGAGTGTAGAGTTTAAAGGATTATCTATTAAGAATGAAAGTGTTCTGGTCATTTTCATTTTGTGATGACTTTATATCAACTCTAACTTTATAGTCAAATTCTATGAAAAGTACTCCTTCAAGTTTCTCAAAGATCTCAAAACGCAAATTAAGTTTGAATTCCACTAAAAGCTTAATCGCACAATGAATAGAAAGAGTGTAGAGTTTAAAGGATTATCTATTTAGAATGAAGGTGTTCTGGTCATTTTCATTTTGTGATGACTTTATATCAACTCTAACTTTATAGTCAAATTCTATGAAGTACTCCTTCAAGTTTCTCAAAGATCTCAAGACGCAAATTGAGTTTGAACTCCACTAAAAGCTTAATCGCACAATGAATAGAAAGAGTGTAGAGTTTAAAGGATTATCTATTTAGAATGAAGGTGTTCTGGTCATTTTCATTTTGTGATGACTTTATATCAACTCTAACTTTATAGTCAAATTCTATGAAAAGTTCTCCTTCAAGTTTCTCAAAGATCTCAAAACGCAAATTAAGTTTGAATTCCACTAAAAGCTTAATCGCACAATGAATAGAAAGAGTGTAGAGTTTAAAGGATTATCTATTTAGAATGAAGGTGTTCTGGTCATTTTCATTTTGTCATGACTTTATATCAACTCTAACTTTATAGTCAAATTCTATGAAGTTCTCCTTCAAGTTTCTCAAAGATCTCAATACGCAAATTAAGTTTGAATTCCACTAAAAGCTTAATCGCACAATGAATAGAAAGAGTGTAGAGTTTAAAGGATTATCTATTTAGAATGAAGGTGTTCTGGTCATTTTCATTTCGTCATGACTTTATATCAACTCTAACTTTATAGTCAAATTCTATGAAAAGTTCTCCTTCAAGTTTCTCAAAGATCTCAAAACGCAAATTGAGTTGAATTCCACTAAAAGCTTAATCGCACAATGAATAGAAAGAGTGTAGAGTTTAAAGGATTATCTATTTAGAATGAAGGTGTTCTGGTCATTTTCATTTTGGGATGACTTTATATCAACTCTAACTTTATAGTCAAATTCTATGAAAAGTTCCCCTTCAAGGTTCTCAAAGATCTCAATACGCAAATTGAGTTTGAATTCCACTAAAAGCTTAATCGCACAATGAATAGAAAGAGTGTAGAGTTTAAAGGATTATCTATTTAGAATGAAGGTGTTCTGGTCATTTTCATTTTGTGATGACTTTATATCAACTCTAACTTTATAGTCAAATTCTATGAAAAGTTCCCCTTCAAGGTTCTCAAAGATCTCAATACGCAAATTGAGTTTGAATTCCACTAAAAGCTTAATCGCACAATGAATAGAAAGAGTGTAGAGTTTAAAGGATTATCTATTCAGAATGAAGGTGTTCTGGTCATTTTCATTTTGTGATGACTTTATATCAACTCTAACTTTATAGTCAAATTCTATGAAAAGTGCTCCTTCAAGTTTCTCAAAGATCTCAATACGCAAATTGAGTTTGAATTCCACTAAAAGCTTAATCGCACAATGAATAGAAAGAGTGTAGAGTTTAAAGGATTATCTATTTAGAATGAAGGTAATCTGGTCATTTTCATTTTGGATGACTTTATATCAACTCTAACTTTATAGTAAAATTCTATGAAAAGTTCTCCTTCAAGTTTCTCAAAGATCTCAAGACGCAAATTAAGTTTGAAATCCACTAAAAGCTTAATCGCACAATGAATAGAAAGAGTGTAGAGTTTAAAGGATTATCTATTTAGAATGAAGGTGTTCTGGTCATTTTCATTTTGTGATGACTTTATATCAACTCTAACTTTATAGTCAAATTCTATGAAAAGTTCTCCTTCAAGTTTCTCAAAGATCTAAATACGCAAATTGAATTTGAAATCCACTAAAAACTTAATCGCACAATGAATAGAAAGAGTGTAGAGTTTAAAGGATTATCTATTTAGAATGAAGGTGTTCTGCTCATTTTCATTTCGTGATAACTTTATATCAACTCTAACTTTATAGTCAAATTCTATGAAAAGTTCTCCTTCAAGTTTCTCAAAGATCTCAATACGCAAATTGAATTTGAATTCCACTAAAAGCTTAATCGCACAATGAATAGAAAGAGTGTAGAGTTTAAAGGATTATCTATTTAGAATGAAGGTGTTCTGGTCATTTTCATTTTGGGATGACTTTATATCAACTCTAACTTTATAGTCAAATTCTATGAAAAGTTCTCCTTCAAGTTTCTCAAAGATCTCAAGACGAAAATTGAGTTTGAATTCCACTAAAAGCTTAATCGCACAATGAATAGAAAGAGTGTAGAGTTTAAAGGATTATCTATTTAGAATGAAGGTGTTCTGGTCATTTTCATTTTGTGATGACTTTATATCAACTCTAACTTTATAGTCAAATTCTATGAAAAGTTCCCCTTCAAGGTTCTCAAAGATCTCAATACGCAAATTGAGTTTGAATTCCACTAAAAGCTTAATCGCACAATGAATAGAAAGAGTGTAGAGTTTAAAGGATTATCTATTTAGAATGAAGGTGTTCTGGTCATTTTCATTTTGTGATGACTTTATATCAACTCTAACTTTATAGTCAAATTCTATGAAAAGTTCTCCTTCAAGTTTCTCAAAAATCTCAATAACCAAATTAAGTTTGAATTCCACTAAAAGCTTAATCGCACAATGAATAGAAAGAGTGTAGAGTTTAAAGGATTATCTATTTAGAATAAAGGTGCTCTGGTCATTTTCATTTTGTGATAACTTTATATCAACTCTAACCTTATAGTCAAATTCTATGAAAAGTACTCCTTCAAGTTTATCAAAAATCTCAAGACGCAAATTGAGTTTGAATTCCACTAAAAGCTTAATCGCACAATGAATAGAAAGAGTGTAGAGTTTAAAGGATTATCTATTTAGAATGAAGGTGTTCTGGTCATTTTCATTTTGTGATGACTTTATATCAATTCTAACTTTATAGTCAAATTCTATGAAAAGTTCTCCTTCAAGTTTCTCAAAGATCTCATCACGCAAATTGAGTTTGAATTCCACTAAAAGCTTTATCGCACAATGAATAGAAAGAGTGTAGAGTTTAAAGGATTATCTATTAAGATTGAAAGTGTTCTGGTCATTTTCATTTTTGTGATGACTTTATATCAACTCTAACTTTATAGTCAAATTCTATGAAAAGTATTCCTTCAAGTTTCTCAAAGATCTCAATACGCAAATTGAGTTTGCATTCCACTAAAAGCTTTATCGCACAATGAATAGAAAGAGTGTAGAGTTTAAAGGATTATCTATTTAGAATGAAGGTGTTCTGGTCATTTTCATTTTGTGATTACTTTATATCAATACTAACTTTATAGTCAAATTCTATGATAAGTTCTCCTTCAAGTTTCTCAAATATCTCAATACGCAAATTGAGTTTGAATTCCACTAAAAGCTTAATCGCACAATGAATAGAAAGAGTGTTAGAGTTTAAAGGATTATCTATTCAGAATGAAGGTGTTCTGGTCATTTTCATTTTGTGATGACTTTATATCAACTCTAACTTTATAGTCAAATTCTATGAAAAGTGCTCCTTCAAGTTTCTCAACGATCTCAATACGCAAATTGAGTTTGAATTCCACTAAAAGCTTAATCGCACAATGAATAGAAAGAGTGTAGAGTTTAAAGGATTATCTATTTAGAATGAAGGTGTTCTGGTCATTTTCATTTTGTGCTGACTTTATATCAACTCTAACTTTATAGTCAAATTCTATGAAAAGTTCTCCTTCAAGTTTCTCAAAGATCTCAATACGCAAATTGAGTTTGAATTCCACTAAAGGCTTTATCGCACAATGAATAGAAAGAGTGTAGAGTTTAAAGGATTATCTATTTAGAATGAAGGTGTTCTGGTCATTTTCATTTTGTCATGACTTTATATCAACTCTAACTTTATAGTCAAATTCTATGAAAAGTTCTCCTTCAATTTCTCAAAGATCTCAATACGCAAATTGAGTTTTAATTCCTCTAAAAGCTTTATCGCACAATGAATAGAAAGAGTGTAGAGTTTAAAGGATTATCTATTTAGAATGAAGGTGTTCTGGTCATTTTCATTTTGTGATGACTTTATATCAACTCTAACTTTATAGTCAAATTCTATGAAAAGTTCTCCTTCAAGTTTCTCAAAGATCTCAATACGCAAATTGAGTTTGAATTCCACTAAAGGCTTTATCGCACAATGAATAGAAAGAGTGTAGAGTTTAAAGGATTATCTATTTAGAATGAAGGTGTTCTGGTCATTTTCATTTTGTCATGACTTTATATCAACTCTAACTTTATAGTCAAATTCTATGAAAAGTTCTCCTTCAAGTTTCTCAAAGATCTCAATACGCAAATTAAGTTTGAATTCCACTAAATGCTTAATCGCACAATGAATAGAAAGAGTGTAGAGTTTAAAGGATTATCTATTTAGAATGAAGGTGTTCTGGTCATTTTCATTTTGTGATGACTTTATATCATCTCTAACTTTATAGTAAAATTCTATGAAAAGTTCTCCTTCAAGTTTCTCAAAGATCTCATGACGCAAATTGAGTTTGAAATCTACTAAAAGCTTTATCGCGCAATGAATAGAAAGAGTGTAGAGTTTAAAGGATTATCTATTTAGAATGAAGGTGTTCTGGTCATTTTCATTTTGTGATGACTTTATATCAACTCTAACTTTATAGTCAAATTCTATGAAAAGTTCTCCTTCAAGTTTCTCAAAGATCTCAATATGAAAATTGAGTTTCAATTCCACTAAAAGCTTAATCGCACAATGAATAGAAAGAGTGTAGAGTTTAAAGGATTTTCTATTTAGAATGAAGGTGCTCTGGTCATTTTCATTTTGTGATAACTTTATATCAACTCAAACCTTATAGTAAAATTCTATGAAAGGTTCTCCTTCAAGTTTCTCAAAGAT
>ARYC01002571.1:0-12839 GCA_000711775.1 Oxytricha trifallax
GCAGCTCTCTAAGTTGAATAAAACCCATAGATCTTTTGTTTGTTGCTATATCAAAATGCAGATCATATATTGATGCTATTTTTGAATCTGCTTTGAATATACTATATTTAATGAGGTAAATTATGGTATTTAGAGTTTTCTTAGTTTAATTATTTTATATTTATGAATTTGATTTATCTCTTGTAATCATAAATATGTTAGACTTCCTTATTTTTTGTCTGAGTTTCTCTTGATGCTTAATATATTTGATTTTTACATTCTCATACTCTTAATGATATTATTTCAGATACTATACTCTGTAATTCATTTCTAAAGCTTCTTAAATCATAAACTCCTCCTTTTAGCCAGAGTGAAACAAATCTAAATCTGTTAATTTCTAATCTTCAATTATTTTGACTGCTAATTTAAGTTTGAAAGTTTAACTGTTTTCTTAAATATCTTAGCTGTTTTTATTTATTGTATTTTGATTGAGGACATCAATACTCTCCATAAGTCTCTTCTGAAATCTCTGTTAAAAAGGGCCCCCAAAACCTATAACAATAGATATAAAATATAATCTTACACTGCTCTAAATTATTAATGTTTGAGTTAGTGTTTTATTATCCATGTAAATTAACAATAATTTAATTGTGTTTCTTTGATAGACTCTCTACTAAAATTATAAATAATTTGAATAGCTATAATAATTAATATAAATAATGTTTAAGACATCCTTTATGATTTGATCATACTATAACATACGTGTTATGATGAAATATTTACCTTTAATTAAACATCAAACTAGCTTTCATTAGAGCTATTTGTAATTATTTAGTCATAGAGAAGTCGTTACTGTTTCTATTAATCGATTTGTATGAGAATATTTCTGTCTGTGTCACAAATCACTATTTCATCTTCGTCCATTTGTTAATTACTTATATTATTATATCTATGATATAAATATTTCAAGGAAAAATAAGAATCAATAAAATATATAAATTTAAAGTTACTAAATCAAGAATTAATCAAATCAATTGAGATTCGCAATTCTTACATTATTTTTTTATTATCACAAGATTGAATAACTTGTTTTTAAGGGAACTTAAAATATGTCCAATGCTTTTTTATTTATTTATTTATTTGATAAAATGGAAATGGAATAATAGCCTTATTCATTTTTTGAGATATATTTTTTTAAAAAATAAATCTTATAATATCTATCGAATAGTTTGAATAACCAAAATAATAATATATAAATTAATTAATTTTACATTTTTTTATGAATACATTCCTTCAATATTTGCATAATGTTAAAAGCTCGCTATATCCATTATTAAATATTTTTTAATTATTTAAGTTCTTATTGAATGATCTTATTTTATAATTTATTTAAGAAAAAAGTATCAAACTTATTCAAATGATTAATTAATTCTTGTTATATAAAATATTCATAAAAATTTATTATTTAAACATCTTACGAAGTAAAAATACTTCTTTGTAAATAAATGATTTGTAAAAAAAAAGAACATTTCAATTCAATATTAAAATTTAAATTAATCCACTCTTATTTAAATTTATTTTATAAAATTGTTTTTTAGGAAATTTTTATTTTTATCGCCAAGGTTTTTTTTTCAAAATCGGATAATTTATAAGTGGAACGTTGAATTTAAAATTGACCTTTTGGTGTATTAAAATAAATGAAAGATTTATAAAAGAAAAAATAATGAATAATCTCAGTAATTTTAAATATCATTTCGAGATTCAAAAGTTAAATATTAATAAAAAATCAGTTTCAATTTCAAAATATAATTATTAATTAATATTTTAAATTATAAAAATAATGTAATATTGATAATTAATATTTATTCTTAATTAATTCAATCAAGAATTAATAATTTAGTTAAAAAGAAAACAAATTACTATTTTTAAATGAAATAAATTTTGAATAGTTATTAACATTTATTTAAATTTTTAATATATAAATTAATTTAAAAAGAATTGTAAATTTTAATATTTAAAAAAATGATTTGCGTACAGAGAATATTTATTATTGTAAAAACTATATTTTATAAAATTCTATATTAATTAAAGTATTTTCAAATGCCAGATTGGGAAAACTTAATTTTATATATAAATAGGATGCCTTTAATTAACAGATAAATTATATATATTTTCGGTTTTACTTATTTTGCATTAAAACTTTTCATTATCTTACAATATCGTATATTTTACATATTTTTTATAAAAATGAAAGTAAAATCTGGTTAATGCATTAATTTTTATAGTACAAATTTATTTAGTAAATTGGTTGGAAATTACTCTTCTATAGAAAACTTCTTCAAATAAATTTAGTTCAATTATCAATATTAGCAATTATTCAATTAAAACTATAAAATTAAATCGTTAATTTGTAGGATTTAATGATTATATATTATTAAGTTTTTCTCAAGATTTTTCTGAAATTATTTGACTTTATTGTCTTTAACTCCTAATAACATTTGTCTTTACTTAGAAGTGATTAATATAAAAGGATTATCATTTTTGGATTTATTTATATTTAATTAATATTTCATCAATTAGTATGCTATTCTATGATACTATTGCCTTTAAAAACTAAATAAATATGAGTTATAAATAAATAATTTCTAAAGTTATTAAAGTTAAACATCTAGAAGTAATGGAATAAAAATGTTATTATTTTGCTTTTATTTTTTATTTTTTCAAATACTTTTAGAGTTTTTTTCAATTGTATAAAAATGTCTATATTCTAAAAGATTTTATATTTCTATAAAAAAAATAATGATATAGAATCACCTGAAACTATGAATAATTATAAAAAATCTTCACAAGATTAAATTATTATTTAATCTAAATTTTTAAACTTATTGTGTTCCTTTTATTTTATAAAATTTAATAAGTAATAGGTGGACAATATTAATTTTATAGGATTAAATAAAGGAATTAAAATTACATTAAAATCTATTTAATCATTACATTTTTTTATTATCAGATTTTTAATCATATCTACTCATTTAGCTTGAAGCTATAATGAATGATCTATCTTTAAATTTCATCTTTAATGATCTAATTATAAACCCATAAATTATTAGTTAAATATTAAATATAAGATATATAAATATTTTAGAACTCAAAATGTGAATCTACTAAATGTAATTGTATCAGAATAATACTATATATTGAATTTATTTAGAGTTTTAATCTCATTTAAAAACTAGCTCTCAATGTTACGTGCTCTCATTGTAAATTATAATATATTATATAATTGATATTTATGATAGATTCTAGTTCTGCTATTCAATATCATTTTAATATAAAAGTGAGTTATTTTTGAATTCTTTAGTTTACCCTATAAATAAAGATTAAGTCTAGTTCATATTTTTGAGCATATTCATTCTGAAGTCTTATTATATTTCATCAAGTCCTCTCTGGTTTTAATTGCCATTTTGAGTCAGTTTATTGTAATTTAGAAATTAAGAAGGTTGTTAGGAGATTTAACTTGGGTTTTATTATAGAAAGGTTTTTGTTCTCAATAAATCTCTTTAAGAGCTTTTACTGTTATTGCCTTAGGAGACTACTTTGGATCTTAAGCTGCTACTTATTTTAGGCTATATATTTTAATCTTAATCTTTTCTTTACTTTTCTAATTCAAAATATTTCTTAAGTACTTCAGATTATCTTGTGGCGTCATACCTTGTAAGATTATAACATTAAAACATATTCTTAATTATAATTTAGTTTAATAGTTTGCTGCACCAAATTAACTTCACTTTTACTAGTCTTTAATTTTTTATTTTGACTGCGATAACTCAAAAGCATGCTCTAAATATCTTTCTCATCCATATCAAGAGTGTCTTACTTTAGTTTTTTATCAAAATATTAATGAGGAAGGACTTCTAACACATTTTTTAGTATAAATACATCAGTTTCAGATAAACCGGTTTAGCCATCCTTTTGCAGTTGTTTCTGTATTTCCTTCATTTCTCTTTCATCCTCTGTTATTATTTTTTCTTTAAAAACTAATCGTTTGGCTTAACTTATCTTTTCAACACTGTTGTTACGTTTCAGTTGACTAGTCACTCTCCCTTATGATATTTAATGAGTAACGGTATCACTTTAACCGAGAGTGTTATTTAAGCTAAAATCTTTAGTTTTTCTTCTAATTGCTCTTTCTCTTGCTTACCTTGATTTCTCTTCAATTTATTTAATAATCTTCTCTCTTATTATTCTTAAAGCTTTTTCTCTTTCTTCATGATATTTTTCACATTTCCTAATTACTAAAGGAGGTATCTAAACTTTCTTTAATCCTTTAAACTTCAAATCCTTTTAAACGAGATCTATCAATGTTTTATTTAGTTTGAGGGGTTTCAAGAGCTTTTAAGAATTCATGATTTGATTAAATTATTAAGGTTAAGGTAAATTTTTTTGTGAATAGAGAGCCCTTTATAGAGAAATTTATCTTTCTTTATAGTAAATGTGCGCTGGGTCTTGTTACTCAACTCCAACATATCTACTAATAAATTATTCATTAAAATACGGCGTTTTCTATCTCTCTAACTTGACTTCTTAAATGTCTTCTAAATTTCCTTTCATTAAATTATTATTTTAATTCATTTTTATATTCATTTAATTAAATGTATCAATGACTTGTGATTGTTGATATTTAAAATAACGAGTAAAATATAAACGTCACAATTAATTTAATGATGCTAGGGACTCATAGAGTTGATAAAAAGATCTCCTAAAAAGATTTTCAGTTTAAGCAGTTGACTGATTCAGTTTGGCTTATTCCTGGAGAAAATGCTGGTAATTAATAAATTTAATCATAATCAAATTCTATATGATAACAGGTCCAGGATTTTTGTGTGGAACAAATGTATACATAATTGGGAGAGGTAGACAGAGGTTTATGATAGATGCATGTACTAAAAATAATCTTTTGTTTTTATCAAATATTGAGGCATTTATCAAAACACATAATTGTTTCATCGATGTAAGATATAGTATAAACTTTATTTCAAGTAGAAAATCTTTATCACACATGGGCATTTTGATCATTATTAGGGTTCGTATGATGTAGTAAAGACTTGTGAAGAGTTTACTGGAATTTCTCCTAAAGTTTACAAATATCGCTGTGACACTTTAGACACAGATATATCAAGGTTCACTGAACATCCTGATATTGGGGATTATCTTTACCATACTAAAGAAGGCGATTGTTTTGAAATTATCAGTGAAAAAGATACTTAAAGCCCTATATTTTTCAAACCAATTGAGACACCAGGTCATCACAGAGATCATTTGTGTTTTTTACTAGAGGAATAAGGCCAAGAAACCATACTATTTACAGGTGATCATATTATAGGAGCGAGATCTGTAAGAAATTATCCAAAGATAAGTTTATTATTAGACATTTTTTGCAGACTATCCTGAATACCTAAGAAGTCTTTAAAAGGTTAAAAGGATGACCAATGTGAGTAAATTCCTCATGGCTCATTCAATGTCTTTTGAGATGAAAGATATTCTTGTTGATGCTTAATCCAAAGTAGATGAATATATAACTTCAAGAGAAAAGAAAGATAGGAAACTAGAAAAAGCAGCTTAAGTAAGTTTTGGCAATTATCTTAATTGATAATAGGCTCTTGGAAAGTTTACAGTCACAGATTTATATGAAAAGATGTATCAAAAGAAAGGAAAAATAACTCCTTTTGCATAAAATTATATGGGTAAGAGTAAAATTAAACCTACAACTTATATTATAGAAAGAATATTAACAAGAAGATTAAAGAAATTAGAGGAAGAAAACAAACTATTATAGCATGGGAAAATGTATGAGTATGCTAAACTGTGATGATCAAATTATGCTGATAAAGAATTAAATTTGTTAATTAATTTAATAAGAAATTTTAATTGCAAAATTTTCCCCTATAAGTTGAATTAATTTTTTAAAGAGATTTGGATGAAATCCTATTGAATGTGTTATTCCTAAAAAAATAAATATGTTTTAAAATTAGTTTAAGCAAATAAATTAATCAATTTTTATCAATTTAAAAGAATTATATTTATTTTTAGATCCTTTGATAATAATATTAATGCTTAGAAAAAACATATGGTTTATTTTTATTTTAATCTTGCTTTATTTAAAACAATTTATTAATTTTATTTATACGTTATTTAATTATTCTTTTAATTTAATTTCAATAGCTATCAGATTTAAACATTAATGATATGAATCTTGGTAGTTTGATAATTAATAATTAATAATTTAATAATCAATTTAAATCTTTTCTGCAATTAGGACATAAATGACTCTGCTTAAACCATGTGTCTATACAATCCTCATGAAATACATGCTTGCAAATCAGCTCATAAACTTATTCATCAACAGCCACATTTTTAATACAAATTGAGCAGGTATCTTAGCCATCCTTCTTCTTGTAGGTGATTTTCTTTTGTTTCTTAAATCCTGCTTCAGTCAAACCTAATTTCTTGTCTTCCTAGCCTCTCTCAACTATATTCTCTATGAACTGTATGTTTCTGACTAATTAATCGGTTTCAACTTGGAAAGAATCAATGTCGTCTAAAATTGAATCCAAATCATCTAATCGTCTCCTCATTGCTTGAAGACCACCTCTCATTCTATTCATTCCCAAATTTATATTTTCTGTTATGGGTATAGCAACTTAGTTTCCATGTCTCTGCTGTTAGTTTACAACAGACTAGCCTCTTCCTCCTTACAATCTCTAGAGGCGTTATTATCTCATAGGCTGTTGTCTATTTTATAACTGCTATTATATTCTATTGTTATTGGAAAGATTTCTCAACTAATTAGCTCTGTTATTTGATCTAAAATCATTCACATTAGCTTAAAACTAAAGGGGGGGGTCTAAGTCGGTACCACATAAAAAAAATTTTTTCATTAAAATATATTATAAGTAATTATTAATATGTTAAAAATCTCACGTTAGGATTAATCTGGTTTTTCTTTTTTCATTTTGACATGTCTTCTCTAAAGAGCCTTCAATAAAATGTCATGAAAATTAAAATTTTCATCGCTTACTGTGCTATAAAAATGTTTAATAAATCTTTTAAGTTAAAACCATAAACTTTCAATTTAGTTTGTACCTCTAAAATTTCTTGGTCTTGTATTTTCATTGTTGATTTCATCTTCATCTTACATTTCAACATCTTGACCTTATTTTTTTCTTCTTCAAATTCTTCATCATAAACTTCATCATTTTCATTATCATTTTCTGCATCATCACTTCCTTTATTAATATTATTGTTGCTATTATTGAATACATATTAAATTTTAATTCCTCATGGACAGGTGTCATTTCTTGATTTTAGCTTCATATTCAGTAAACATACACTGCATTTCACATCTCTCAAAAATCCCAATATCTTAAAGTGTTCAATAAAATTTTTGATATCCTTAATAAATTGTAAAACATCAATAATTTGATCAGCGGTGTTTACAATATCTTCATGTCTTTTTTTCTTTACATTAAAATTCTTTATATAATTAGTTAAAAATGTTATCAAAATAAAATTAAGTTAACTTTAAAATAAATATTTATTTTTTGAATGAAAAAACTTTTTTAATATGGTACCGACTTAGGATTTTAATAATTGAGTGGTACCGACTTAGACCTCCCCCCCAAACTAAAGATCAGGTGATAACAAATCTTCAATTTCTTATTCTAAATTATACTCAAATCTATGTTCTCTGTATCCTTCACTGTCAGTATCAGAATTGGAATCAATCGCATAATTTCTATTCGGAAGTATAGGATCATTTAAGAAATCTAGTTTAAATTCCTCAAAATTAGATTGCCTTATCAAATTCTCGTATGGTCTCACGTTTAAGTTATTAAGCTATCGTAATTGCCTGGGAGCATCCTCAAATAAATCTCTTTAAATAGTGTTTGGCTATCTTATAGGATTAAAATTCATAGCTGTGTTTCTATTTAAATTACTCATAATCATATTTCCATTATTTCTCAGGTTTTAATTTGAGGATCCAATTCTTGAAGAGGAATTAGATGGTGGTCTAATCAGATTCCTTTCCCTTGGATTTGGAAATGGAGAGTTATTACTTACTTAATTTTAGTTTCTATTATTTAGATTGGTGTTATTAATAGTAACATTGCTTCCTCTAATCATTTCTTCTATCTCATTGCTTGATATTCTTTCTCTTCTTACTAAATTGGATTCTCTGATGACAGGAGTAGAGTATTTATTCTCTTCAATTGTATTAGCCTAATTTATCCTAAATTCATGAACAGGAACTGCTAATCTCGAATCAACTGGTCTTCCAATCACTCGATGCTCTAGTCTCCTATTTCCTCTCACTAAATTTGCAACGTTTTTATTTTATCTAGGCATGTTATTATTTGTAGCTAGCACTTAATCTAGTGATAGTCCTTGCCATTAGCTTACATGTTCTTATCTGTTTTATCGCAAATTCATTTTTATATTATTTATAATCAGAACATTGATCTGCAAACTATTTTCATTTTACAAATTATTTAAATCAATTAGATATATTTGAAATAAATGAAATAATTCATTATACAACTTATTTATGCTTAACTTTCTTTAACTGCTGGGAAAAATCCCTCATTGTAGGTTCAATACATAAACTCGATAATTCAGAATAGGCATAAGAAGTGTTTAGTGAATGATCTTGGTCGATTTGACTCTTCACAAAGTTTACGATATCTGACAAATTACTGACTTGCCTATTTACTTATTATAAATCTTGACTCTATAAGCAGGTATTATTAGTAAATATATTGTTATTTTCAGAGACACTAAAACTTAGATACTTCGAATTATTGTTTAATCTAATGCTTAAGTCTTGTGACTAAGTTACTTGTTAATTTGGTTTAGAGAAAACCTTATTTTAATTTGTAATTATTGAAATTTTAGTGTTGTAATCATCAAAGTTATTTGTTGAGAGAGGCTCTGTTGACTATCGTTAATTCAGATCATAGCTAGAGTTATCATCTCTGAATATATGAGCACGAGGTGGATTAGCTTTTGGCAATGAACTTTCATCCATACTATCCTCATCAATGTCTACAGTTTGCTACTCGACCATCTAAATATATGATTTTAAAGCTGCTCTATTTCTCTCTATTAGTTACATCTCTTTTTACTCAAATGTCATTTTAGACTAAGGAGAGCCACTTTTTAGCAACAGTCTGGGATTATTACTAAAAGGTACATAATCAAATATTGTTTGGAAATTCTTCATTTAGATTCTATCATTGAAGTCAATAGGAAATTCTTCATTTAGACTGCTCATACTCATCATACTATTCAATGATAACTTAGCTTAACTATCCTCTTGCTGGTTTTAAAAGTTCTTATTACTGGAAAAAGATTCATCAAAATTCTGCAAAATTGTGGCAGCTGGGGATTCATTCAAGGTACTTTTCTATTCCTTACATTCAGCTGAGCTTATTTTCGAAAGCAATCCAATATCTTTCTTAATTGTATCACATGATGGGCAAATAAACATGGTCTATTCACTTTAAGTCATCGAAAATAACTGCTATTAATAATTTTAAATCTTGGTATCAAGTTCTTATATTTTATTATTGTATTAACACATTTGATTTGGAAAAAATCAAAATCGATCAATTGTAAGCTTAGATAATTTTGAATTTTTATCTAAAATAATATCATCATTTCTAGGTTTTAAGAAAGTTAACTGCCAATAATAGATATAATTATTGATTCTAAATTTCCAAATAAATGTATTCCTGTAATATTAAAGGCAAGAATGATGTCATTTATTAAATTGTTGATGGTTTTCATAAATAATTCCTCTTGATATCCCTAAATGAAAGCTTGTTTCTTGTTTTCCTTAATGTTTTACTTCATAATGAGCTTTGCTTAGTTAAAGATATCAAAGTCTATTGAGGTATTTTAAGTTTTATATATGCTTTAATTATTTAAATCTATCAGTAGATAGTTATTTCCAAGCTAATTTTTAATAAATTGTTCAAGTTCTAGTTTATTATCTGGCAAATTAACCAATTGCTTATGGTTTTCTTTCATGATATTTTTAGACTATTTTATGGATGATAATGGATTTGAACATAATTAAGGTGTTGAGTAGCTTGGATTGATTCCTGTGGAATTTAATTTGATTGGTAAAAGTGAAACTTTACTATCTTGTTTTTTAACTGCCTATCTATTTAGATATTTAACAGGAACTCCTTTAATTTAAGTTAACCCTGATATTAACGAGTTATTGGAGATATCCCTATTGAGTTTAATTATTGATTGGCTCATAAGTAGAGGGTTTCTGTTCTCACTTTATTATATTAAATTTAATTCTGAATAGAAGCTGTCTTGTTAGTTATGGAGATTAGGAGTAGAGTTTGATATCAGACACTACTACTAAGGCAGTTAGAGTTGTTATTTCATTTTTTATAATAAATATTATAAATTCAATTGAATATCTTGCATTATCGATCAAATGGGAACTAAGTATGAAATAAAATAAATTAATAAATCAATACTACTATTTCCCAGCAACTGCTAAAGCCATTTCAAGAGCATTTTCTTGAGCTAAAAATCTCTCATAATCTGCAACTTTACAGCAATTCTTCAATACTTAAATCGCTACTGATCTTATCCTGTAAATTTATCAAAATAGTAATTAATTTACTTACCTTTCATTCTTGGATGTTCTTGCAACAGATATAATTATTTTCAGGTACTCTAAAAAGAGCAGTATTATCATTTCTGACCTTCTTGTGAAATTTCTCAATGCCTATAGATTTAAATTACGGTTTTATTAGATTTACTGAAAGAATTTCTTGGGTTATTGCTTCACTATATTCATGACTCTTAAGTGTCTCAATCAAGATATAACAATAATAATAATATTTGTATTGATATTGCCTATGTCTTTCCTCTTAGCTACTACATAATCCATGTTTTGATCATCCCTCAAGCAAATTCTAAAACTCTTGGATACATTAGCAAGAATTTCTTCATCTCTAACTACTCTTAGTATTTAAATCATCACCTCAATAAAATGTTCATTGTTTAATGCTATGTGCACTCCTTATTCATGTCTTAAGCAACTGGTTATACATCTAATGCAATATTTAACATAAACTGGGGGTTTGTCTACAATTGCAGTGCCTCCTTGAATACTGTTTAACATTTCGTTTAAACCTTCTTGCATCAGACACTTCTCTAAGTTCTGATCATTTATTAGCAAAGGCTCGAGGATTGAATAAATAATTGACAGTTTTTATTGGTTTTCTTCATCTTTTGCTTAACTTGATAAAACATATTTATAAGATTAAATAAATAAATAATAATTAAAATTAATTTAATTTAATTTAATTTAATTTATTTAAGGATTAATGATATAAATATTTATATTATGGAACTTCTTATTTTTTAATTTCCTTTTTAGACCCTTTAATTTGAATTATAAAATCTTAAAAATAAATTATATTCTTCTTTTTATAAAAGAGGATTTAGCTGTTTGAGAATGACACAAATGGTTTATATGACATTTGAACTATGTTTAGCAAAGATGTAGGCATTTTTAAGAGTTGCATTTTCAGTATTATATAGTTCTTTAAATGCTGCAATACTTTCTTGGATTGGCTATGCTGTTAAGAACTCTGAGTTTCTAGCAACCCAATCCATAATATTCATTTTTTCTTTTAAGTTAACATCTTGACTTCTAAGTTTCTTGATTTTACTAACACCATGCTCATCTATAAATTTCTACATGAAAGTATAGAGATTATTAGTCTCCTCAACTAAAGCTTCTACTTTAGCACTTGCATCTGAAGCCCAATGGACTTTTTATTTTAGATTTGTTAGTGCTCTTCTTTCATTCTTTATTTCTGAAACTTCATTGACCATAGATTCTAGCTTGTTATGCACTTCCTGACTATCTTTTATGCTTTCCTCAGTTATTTTAAGAAACTCATCTCTCACTATAAAATTAATGGAATAAATGTGATTTACAAATAAGTAGGGCAGATTCAACTTCTCTGACTTTATTAAAGCTGTCATTTGCCACTTTCTTAAATATGACATCTATATTATCTAATTTCCCACTGGCTATCTCTTTGAAAGTAAGATGCTCTACTCTGAACACATCAATATCTCCTTATAATTTCCTGATGCTTTACTCAAAAGACTCAAAATCTAACTTCGAATCCAATGCCTCAAAAGCTTTTGTGATTAAATCTGTTTCTATTCTCTGCAATCTGACCATAATATTCTTCTTGTTTTCATCTTAGGATTCTATGAAGGATTTTTATCGTCTACTCATACTCTCTATGATATTTATTTAATCTGTCATGGTCTCTTCTAGTTTCTCCATTCTCCTCTAATCAATAGTGTGTCTGTTCTCTAGATTTTAAGCTGTCCTTAAATGAATTTCACTGTTTCTCTCAATGTTTTCTATTCTTGTTATCTATAAATAGTTTTATCAATATCTAATTACAATTTTAATAGGGAGTTGATAGTCCACTATAATTGTATTGTAGCAATTTTATTTATTTTTACTACTAATTAAATTTTATTATTGAGATTGAATTCCAAATCAATTATCTTGTTCTCTATTAGCTTAGTCATAGCAGTCTTAACTTCATTAATCATTTCAAGAGCAGCTAGACTATCAACATTATTTTTCTATTTTTGTTAAGGCTATGGTTGCTAATATTCTCTAAGTCTCTACAAATCCTTATTCAATTTTGCCACATCTTTTTGTAAGTCATTTTTTTTCCCCATTTCTTCCTTCCTAAACATATCAAAGTTTGTAAATAACTCTTGAACAGCTTAGTTCA
>ARYC01002573.1:0-18126 GCA_000711775.1 Oxytricha trifallax
ACCAGTTCACAACATCCAAAAGAACAAGTTCGTTGATTGAATCAATATGCTAAGAATTGGGATTTCAATGTTTCTCTCTTGCCACTTAAGGATGAACTAAGAGCTAAGTTCAGTTATACAGCTGGTCTTCAATTCTTTAACGAGACAGAGGGACTTCCATTCGGTTATCACACTTTCCTCTAGGGCAGGTTAGATACTCCAGAGAGCAACTTGCCTCATTTGATTCCAGCAAAATTCATTCCAATTCATTTCAAAATTCTCAATAGATTCATTCCAGATACTATGGATATCTTCCTTGTTCAAGGACTAAACAAGAGATTCATAATTTATAATAAATAATAGATAATTTAATATGAAAAGTCAATATATTAATAAGTATTACTACTAATAAGACGCTGGTGGAGAATGTGCAGTCTCGTAAAAAGTAAGTTACAAAATAAATATCTTTAAATTATTTTAATTTGTGGTCCTACCTGGTAAGACCATAAGTGTTACTGGACTCAAAACCCCAAAACCCCAAAACCCCTTAATGAGGTTTATAAGTGCTTTGATTTGTAGGGAATTTGCTAGGGGTTGGGGTTATTAATTAAATGCGAGACAAAAATAGCAAGCTTTTGTGGTCTATTTATGAAGAAGAGTATAAAGATTTAGTGTTTAAACTGCGTTATGGATGTGATATGTATAGTGAATAAGTCAAACCAGTACTAAACTATAAGTCTATTGCACTGCTCTTAAAGCGTAGTCCCTCAACTGATTGCTCTCACTGCTTGAAAGCTGTGTAATTAAAGCAATAATAGCTGAATTCTTAGTCTAAAAGGAAGTCAAAGTTTCTATAGAAGCATATTGACTATCTTATTAATGAAAAAACTTTGAAGTATTGGGCTCACTTCTCTCTCGACTAACGAGCTATTATGTTTCACCGCCAGTTCCCTGAGTTGAAGATCTCTGCAAACACAGTTGCAAACATTTATAAAAGAAACGGTATCTCTTACAAAGGTGTAAATCGTATCAAGAGAATAATTGATTTCACTCTGCCATTTTACAACAACAACCTAAATTATATTTATAATTAAATAAAGAGAGCCTAATAGAATAATATTAAGTTTATCCATGCTGACGAGGCTGTGTTTACATTCAACACTTTCATCTAGAAGTCTTGGTATAAGAGGCATAGCAACATAGAAGTATATGACTAGAAAGTCAAGGTATAAACAATGGCTATTCTTGGAAGAATTAGCGAAGATAATGGTTTAGAAACTTATCTTATTCATCCTCGCTCTATTAAGACAGAGTAGTATATAAAGTTCTTAGAACAGCTGAGAGAGAAGTACCCTGAATAAGAGATTATACTACTCGTTGATAATCTTTCTGTTCATAAGACCAAAGAAACAAGGAAGAGTTATGAACAACTTAGAATAACGGCAGTGTCAACGTACCTTACAGTCCATAGTTTAATGGAATTGAGTTCTACTGGGGAATATTAAAAGGTCGTTACAAGAAACTGCTGCTATATCACTTGATGCATGACCTACCTATCGATACAGTAGACTTTATTAAAAGCTCAGCGAAGAGAGTAGATAATTTGTGGCTTAAAAGTGTGCTAAAGAAGGGAGAGTGAATGTATATAAATAAGTTTTGTAGTTAAGTTAATGAATATATAAGTCACATTTAAAATTCTTTAGAGGGAGCTGGCTTCTCTTTCTTTTCTTCTACTTCTTGCTTCCCTCCACCTAAGTTTCTTCGCTTACTGCCAGCTCCAGCATCTATGTTCATTGACTCTGGAGGCTAAATATTAGAATAAAGTCTCTTACTAACTTCATACTTTGTCTGCGACTTTCGCTCTCTGTGAAGCTTGCTCTATTCCTTCATCAAGAAGATGCCAGTACCAGATTTTTCTAAAGAGTTAAGCTACAAATCTTACTTGAAATATAAAGGTGCTTCTGCAGCTCTGAGAACCAGCTCTCACTTATCTTGATCCCTTGTTTGTCCTTATCTTCTGAAGAGATGCTGTACCTTTTCTTATGAGATTCTTGAATAATTTCTTTCAAGTAATCACCTTTAATTGTTGCAAGTATGCCAAAGAAATAGTTTCTTTCAGGCAGTTTATTTGACAACTGCTTCTTAGTAGGCAAGTACAGCGAAAACTCTGGGTCGTTCATAGCATCATCATATAAATTAGTCACTGAGATTTCTGGATAGTTTGGAATCTCTGAAAACTTTACATCTTAAGTTTTCAATGCTTTCTTCTCTTCGCAGAATATCGCCCTTAGAAATGAAATTTTGGTACCTTCCATCGTTGGCAAGAACAAACCAACTACATAATCAAGATGAGTTACTATGAGTTCATAACCTTACTGCACCAGGTAGCGATGAAAATCCTCCTTGCTTCTAAATCTCTGAATCAATTCTTGTGCTTGCACTCTTTTCATTACATCATTCATTGACTCCATCTTGTTACAGATCCAAGAAATGATATTCAAATTTAAGTTTATTGATTTCAATTATATACCTCTGTAAAACTTACTATTAAATATGGCCATCCTATAGGAGGTCAACCTCTAAGAAGGATATGGAGAAAGTTTTGAGAACTGGTTTCAACTTGAGAGATTGATATCAAATTCTACTGTTATAGTTCCATATTTTTAAATTTAAATTGGTACGTACTTAATTAGGAGCAACTCATAAAATGCGAGAACCTAATTAGGAGCATTAATTAAAGCTAGTACTTAATTAGGAGCACCCTAATTTTAATCATAAAATCACAAAATACCTCCTAAAGCAGTACGTACTTAATTAGGTGCACCTCCTAAATCGGTACGTACTATAATCAACTTATTATTGATAGTATAAATGGTTACTTTCTCACCCATTTTTAGAGCTGTTCGTCTCTTAGTGCTCATTTATCTTCGCTAATACTCTAAGAACTTCCCTTGATACTTGTAGGCTTGCAAAGCTCTCATATAAGCTCTCAGTTATAGAGGCAGTTTTATAATTTTAAATTCAAATTTAAATATGAGCGCTAACATTTTAAAAAAAACAACAGCACTTCCATAAAACTAAATGAGACTTTCCTTTGGGAGCAATAAAAAGTATGATAGCTGCGAGATGAACTCTCATAAGGAACTACCAGAGCTATCACTTGATGTTTCTGTTATTAAAATTGAAATTAATAATAGAAAATTAATGGCAAACAAGTGTGTGGGAGACAGAGAGGAGGAGAAAGGTATTAATGAAATTCCAATACAAACTGAAGAAGTTGAAGTCTATTTTTGTGAGTTATGTGAGAGAGATTTTGCTCATAAATCAAGCTGGTACAGACACATGAGGAGCATAGAGAAGCAAAGCCCACTGTATACTTAAAGCATGATAGAATAGATGAAAAGTATGACTGCTTTGAGTGCCATAAGCAATACTCTCATACAAGAGACTTAAAGAAGCATCTATTAAAAGCTCACAAGAAAGATATAGAAGTTAAGAATCATGAAGTTGAGCTGAAGCTTCTAAACAAAAGAAAAGCGAGGGAATATTCTAAGGTCGTAGTACCTGAATAAGCTAGAGAGTTAGAGTAAGTTAAGAAGGCACGCAACCAACTGACCTCTGAAATAACAAAAATTATGATCAAGATTCAATACAAGAAAATACGGTTCTTGCTTAAATTGACCTAGACACTTCTCTTTAAAGCTACCTTATAATAGAAGACTCCTTTGATAAGAAAGTTATCAATGATCATCAATACGCATACAAGGTGTATCCCTTCACCTATCTCTTAAGTGATGATAAATATCAGGGAGTTTACAAATGAGTATCAAGTACTCACTTAAGCTAAGTTTAAAGAATGTAGTTACTTAATCAAGCTAGATGCTGTTCTTCTTGCCAAGGATCATGTTGCTTTCAGACTTCCACTCTATGAAATGACCCTAAGAGATCTCATTACAAATCAAAGGAATCATAAGTAACTTGGATAAATACCAACTCAGACCGTATAAGGTATTAAAGAGCTTCATAAGTTAGGGTTTGTTAACAGAGATTTAAAGCCAGAAAATATTATGATAAACTTTTCTCCAGTAAGAGTAGCAATAATCGATTTCAACAGAGCTAAAGAGTGGAAGTCTCAAGGCTTCGAACTGTAATGGGAACTCAAGGCTATTATCCAGAAAGAGAAGACTGTAGAGATGGTGACTTTTAGTGGGATGTGTGGGCTTTAGCAGCAATAATAATAGAGTGCGAAATGCCTCGCAACGATTACTACTCTACAAGGTGCGAGAAAGATGCTAAGTAAAGAATCAAGTAGTTTATAGACAAAACCAAACTATCTCAATCAATAAAACATATGGCAGAATCAATAATAATAAAACAAAACTCAAGATTAGACATATCAATAGAGCAGATAGAGTTGTGGTTAAGTAAGATAAACTTCAGACCTCTCCCACATGATCCAAAAGTGCATTTTGAGAGATCAAATTAAATACATTTACTATAAATTTAACATTAAAACCTATTAATAACCTCAAACCCTAACAAATTCCCTACAAATCAAAGCATTTATAAACCTCATTAAGGGGTTTTGGGGTTTTGAACCTTCAAGTCTTCTTCGATGTTATCATCCTTGTCTTAATCATTGTCGCTCAAAATGCTTTCGTCGTCAGATCTGCTCAAGAGATAACTTGCCAGTTAAGCCGCATTGAATGGGAACGCAAGCTTACCTGATTTGCCCTCCACCGCGGGAGTCACAAAGATGCACCTCCTCTCAAAGCAATCCTTCTCCTCAGCGGTCATTCTGTTCCACGGGAGATCGTTCGTTGTAATCACCGTGTAGCAATCTTAGTACAGCACTTATGTCTCTCCATACTTACGGTCTACGGCATATCCTTTTCCTTCCAGTAGCTTCTTCATCGCTGGGATGTTGTACCTGTGGAAAAGCCTTTCGATATTCATTTCATCAATCAATAGCACCTGAGGCTTATACTCAAGCGTTCTGCTTTCCACATGAAACCGAGTTGCACCAGAGTTGAATTCGTCGCAGATAAAGATTTTGTCAATCATTTGGAGAATGGAACTCTTGCCAGTGTTGGCCGCGCCGTAAAGCCAAATACAGTGAACCTTTTTATCTTCCCGTTTTATTAGCACTTTGTAAAGTGCCTCGGCAACATCATAATACCCAAGATCTTTCAATACTGTATCTGTTAATCTATCAGACTCCTTGAATGCATTCTTGTTTTTAATCACAAAGTTTTCAAGCTGTTGTCTCATTGCAATTTTGATTTTTTATCACTCCCATCTCTTTTAATATCTTGTGAGTATTATTGAATCTCTACTACTCTTAGCAAATATGTGCGATAGCATCAGGGTGTCTCAAATTCTTGTATAGATATTACTTGACCGTCATAGGCCCATTTGCTATGTTCTCTGCTGTGAATTCTTTCATGTAGTATTTTGAGTTCTTTTTTTGAGGAATCTGCTTTAAATCTTCTAGAGTTGCTTTTGCTGTAATCTTTCCATACTCCCTTTATATCTCCTCTGCATTTCCATACTTGTGAATCAACTCCTGGTGCTACATAAAGAACTCTGACGGTGATTTTACGTTGATATCTATCATTTGGAGGCCCTATTTGAAAAACAGTTAGAACCCGCCTCGTTTTTTTGTTTAAAAATACTCTCTGTTTATCCCATTAGACTTTTGAGACACCTTAATATGGAAGAATGTACTTTTTGTTGATTTATTTTCGAATACGTTGACTTCTTTAATAATATTTGGCTAGTTTGCTTAGAGCTTCTCTTTGACCTATTGCACTACAGTCAATTTAACTGGCCCAACTATCTTGAGAAAGAAATCAAATCTGTAGTTATACTTTTTCGAATTTGACATTATTATCTAACCAGTACTTTCTATGGTTTTTAAACATGAAGCAAACCATTCATCTCAGTATTCAAATTTTTGAAACTCCATTATATATAATTGAATTAAACTTCAAATAATATATAATTATATTTCTGCACACACCCTACCCCCTATTTTATTAAATATATTTTTGCACACTTGCACACAAATAAAATATATAATTAATAATTAATTGATTTTGGTCATAATTAAATTAAGATTAAGAGTGTAAATCAAATTAGTAATAGATTAAGTGAAATTAGTGGCAGTTGTAATTACATTATGTTATAATGATTTATCTATTTATCTATAATTTCCTATTCTAATGTATTTTAACAATAATATGGGCAAGAGTCAAAGTGATTAAATTATTCTTTATTTTATAAATAGATTTCTATATCATAATTTAATTATTTAGTTATAAATTACTACTATATTAAATAATTGAAAAGTCATCTTTGAGATGTTTAAGATAAATTATAATAAACTGACTATGCCATTAATCATATAAAAATTACCTTTTGCTTAAATTAGCTCTATGACCATAGTCATTATTGATGATCAAATCACTTACTTTACTTCTATATGGCTTTTTATATTTTTTTAATTTAAAGTAGGTATTATATAATTTTGTCTAATTTAATGGCTTAAGATGTATAAAAGTAAAATTTCATACAAGAAAATGAACTTGGCTGTCACTCAACCAGATAGTAATTATCTACTTAAACAAAATGAAACTTGCTTATTCATAATTTAATTATAAGAACTGTTTAACTCTAAAGTATTTTTCTTAGGTTTTCTAAAGAAAAACTAGTAAACTAATTGATTTTATATTAAATGAGGAGATTATGCAGTATTAGAAGAAGCTTACATAAAACGTAGACGAGAGCCCCCAATTGAGATCTTAGAACTTCAACACTTCATGATATATCATAAATTCTCCTTCCCAATGCTTCCAAGAATAACATGCCTTAATCTTTTTAGACCCCCATCCAAAAATCTGCAAATCGAATCATTACATTTTTTTCGCACTTTTTTTTGGAAATTATGACAAAAAAATCATTAATTTTTTCAAGAAATTTATATCAATAAAAATAAATCTGGAAGTATTATCCAATTTTTTGCAAAGTTGAGACGAATGTTATTTAACCATTAACACGACACATATTATTATTGATAAAATACATTCGAATCGGGGAATTGTGAAAATAAAAATGTAAAATTAATTATATATATATTTACTGCTGATATTATGCGTGAATAGTCTTATTATAGAAAAGGGGTCAAATTGCTAGTTTTTATTAGAAAGTGGTCATTTTTACATGCATTTGTTGTCAAAATTGACATTTGTTCTGATTATACTCTCTAAAATGGCAAAAGTGGAGATTTAGGGTCAAAATGGCCAAATTTTGTTTTTGACATTAAAATCGATGTGTCTTTTTTTATATCTGTCATATATTAGTAGAATGGTCATAAAGTGGTCAAAATTCATCAATACAGCCAAAGTGTCCAAAGTAGTGGTCAAAATTGAGATTTGTTATTACAATGACTATTTTAAGGAAGGGTGGTCAAAATTTTGAAAAATCTAGTCTTTAGTCTGAATTTTGCATTATTAGTCACTTTTCGCAAAAGTATGGTGACCAAAACCCCATTTTGAGCAGAGTGGTCAAAAATCTCGAAAATCATTGATATTGGTCAATGCTGTCAAAAATTGCGAGGTTTTAGAGTTCTTGATTGCAGCACTGCCTATAAAAGAATGCTGATCAAAACAATTGAGCAGAAGTTGGAAATTTGCTAGATTATCAATGCATTCTCAATAATTCGAAAAGTCTAATGCTTAGTTTATCTCCTCCCTCGCATAATTATGCAATTCTTGGAACAGTTGTATTTAAAACGAGTTTTGTATAACTATAGTCAAATTTGCTCAACTCCTCTGGATTTCACTTTGAGGTGATAGAGTATTACAATACAGAGCGTACTCATGTGTAATTGGATGATACTTGCCAAGAATTCATAAATATCTGAGAAGACTTGTAAGAACTGCGAATTCAAGGGATCCCCATAAATATTTGCATTGATTATGATGACAGTATTAGTAGCAGTAGTAATAGCAGCAGTAGTTGTAGTTGCAGTATATTGATGATGCAAGAATTATATGCACGTATAGAATTTTCATATAAAGGTGCAATTCTAAGTTCTGAGTGAAATCTCAAACAAAGCCATACCTAAGAGTATGGATCCACTTTTTTATGCTGAATGCCCAGAGCCCTTTAACATCATCTTCACTCATATTCTTGATAATCTCTTGGATACGCTTGACCAGCTGCACTCTATAAATTTTAAATCACAATATGCTTACTTGCTATTAATGTTCTGCTGCTTGAGGTTCTTCTTGATGTGCGCAAACAACTATTCGATTGGGTTGAGCCAGGGGGAGTGTTCTGCATTGAAAAGAACGTTGGCTTTGAAGCGACGAGCAGTCGCAAGCATTTCTGAATATTTGTGTATGATAGCATTATCCATCAAGAGCACCACCTTCTTATTGCACAGATCTTTGTCAATTCTTATACTTCTCAGCGTCTGATATATAAAGTTCTCAAACAGCACTGAATCAAAACCTCCCTCAATTATTTAAGTGGAGACCACTCTGTCAACTGCGATCGCAGCTATCAAACTCATTGAATATTACTATCTTTTCACAGTTTGCTTTGCAATCGACAACTGCCTTGCTTTCTATCCATAATCGCCTAAATTGGATAGCATCTCCTGTCGATGCTAAGAGATTGGCTTATAAGTGAGGTCAAGCTTCTATTAATCTCTCATCATTGAGTGAGGTTTATCATACTCCTTGGATTCTTCGAGTTGACTATGAGTTTGAGAAATGTCATCTATAAGTAAAGTTGATTAGCTTTGGCAACAATAGTTCAACTGCCAAATGAGAAGTTGGATGGAAGTCTGCTAATTATAAGATTGGTTGGATAGAGTCATACTCAGTTTGCAATAGTTGGATTTATAAAACCTAAAGATGGAGCTATGCAATATGCGAGCGGGTCCATACAACTTGGACCCATACAACTTGGATCTATAAAACATGGATTCATGCAATCTGGAACCATGCAATCTTAGGGTGGAACCATACAACCTTAGAGTGGAACCATGCAATCCAAGAGATATCTTCAGGGTATCTTCTTTCGAATGGTTTAAGTTATCGCATTATTCCAAGAATTCATCTAATAACTTACGTCTCCTTTATTCTAATGAGCAACAGAGTTGAGTAGTGATTCATACTAATATTGAAAGTATACTTTGACTCAACCAATCACAGATCTATTCGATAATATACCATCCTATTGCATCTTCCCACCAACTCCCAAATCGAAACTGTATACTTACTCTCATCTATATTCGAGCTGCTCAAAACAGACAATGATAGCTTTCTCGGAGTCAGTTAAATTACTTCTCTCTTTCTCTAGCCTATCAACGAACAGCTTGATTTCTTCAAAGTCGATTGCAATCTTAATTTTTAAACTTTGTCAATCAATGGCGTGAGCCCAGAATGAATTCGTTATATTTACTCATCATCTGAAGTGACTTTCTTTGCAGTGCTCTGCAACTTCAAATTTCTGAATTTCTTCAAAGTACTCGATTAGTTTTGAGGACTGTCTTCAACTTCAGGAATAGGAGATAAATTTTCATTCTGCTTCTGCTTTGCTTTCAGATACTAACGAGGTGGAGTTTGCAAAATTACTTACTTCTATAAATCATTCAATAAAAATTACAATCGAATCGCTTACTTTTGAGCTGCTTGATGATTTCGCTGATTTATTGAAATTAGATTGCTTTGCAAATTTAGTCAAACTACTATTACTAGAGTGGGGTTTAGAAATCGACTTTGCTCTGCTCTGCAATAGTGAATGATTTTTGGGTGATTACTAATCCTTAGCAGTAGCTTAAAGATTAATGCCTTGAGAAGTATTTTAAGCAGGCAAATTGCTTGCTCTTATGAATGGAACTGCATTCATTTCATTTGGCGATTACTAGAAATAATCATGATTCTGCAACTTGCCAAGCAGCATCTCTCCATACTGCAGCTCCTTATCGCTTGCGATGATTCTACTATAATTTTTACTTGCAATGAATTTGCTATCATTATTCTTCCTCTTACCAAGAATGCTCTTTTAATTTAGTGCCCACTATTTAAGAGGCAAGTAGTAGGATCTGAAATTACTTTCATCAACTGATATAATTACTGCATCCTCACTTAAGAACTAAGATAACAGTCGACTCACCCACAAACGCTTGCCATAATAAGCAGGATCCCTATACTTGAAATTCACCGCCTCTGTCTTACCAAACTTCAAATGAAACTACTCCTTGAGAATTTTATGAATCGTTGAGATGCAAGGCACTTTGAATGTATACTATAATGCGAACTCGTTTTCATTTCTTGCAATCGATTATGTATATTTCTTCCAGTGCATTGATAAATCCCAACTTCCTCAATGCATTCGACAACTGCAGCAACCAGCTGCTCATTATCTCTCTCCCTCCTCTTGCCAGATTTTTTAGGTTCTTAAGGAGGCAATACTTAAGTTCTTAATTCATGCTTAAACTTCTCAACAGTTCTTGATACAAACTCTGCTGTCACTCGCAACTTCTTAGAAATTTACTTTGGCTTCAACTAATCTTCCATATACATTCTTACTATCTCAAGTCACTTATGTGCAAGCTTTGCTTCTCGAGGCTTTAAATAGGGATTGCTTTCTTAAAGACGATTAGAGTTTAGCTGCCTTGAATTTAAATCAGAGATAGAAATCCAGTTTGAATCAACTGCGTTGATTACTTATCTTTAGATCCAGATATCCAAATATAATTTGCATTAGAGTGATTCTTAAATTTTAGATTATTCTACTTACCAACTTTGATTTGCGAAAACTATTTAAGAACTGCTCAAGGTATGAGCAGAGTGAATCGTCGCTATGCAAACTCTTCAAATCTATAACGTCTTTCAAATATGCATCAATTCCTTCTAATGGCATCTATATAAACCTCCTTACAAGGAACCCACTTGAGGAGGAACCTCACCAGAGTTGAGCAGAGTTCCAGTATTGTATGAATATTTTCCAGGAGCAACCACTTGCACAAAATTCTTTCCTAAAATCACAGGTCCCCACTTTGTAATTTGCTTATCTTAAACCTTGATTCAACTTTGCTTGATGTTTTGAAATGAATGCTAGCTTAGATGATCGTCGCTGACGATCGAGTGTTGCGATAGCTCTTGCAAAGATTGCGATAGTTTTTCAGATTGCTCGCAAAGGAGATTTGATTTTAGCGCTGCTTTCATTTTTAAATTAAAAGTATTTAATATAATAACTTAGTGTAATAGTATATTTTAAAATTCAAGATTTTCATTAATAGAATAAATTAATCTTATAACTACATGCTTATATTAAACTTAATATTGAGCTATCTTAAGACTATTATATTATGTTAATATTATTAATTATCAAACTTGCTAATGTAGCGCTCCTTCATAACAGATTCGCGAGGATAAGTTCTCACTGGAACTTAAGTGCTTCAATTCATGGAACAGTCACTTGAGCAATACACAATCGTCTTTGGCATTCAACTTGCCTTTCACACTATCAGAACCATATAAATCTAAGGTCTATTCCTGGGTGACAACTAAGAACTTATCTAATTTGTGATCGAAATCATGAACTTCAGGTACAGACCTGCTTAAACATAAGAGATGGGTTGAGCAATGCATTGCAAACCTAAACAAGCTTAGAATTATTATGTTTGATTAATTGCAACTGTTAAGCAATATAATATGCAAAAAGAGGTTCATGCAACCTCGCAATTGATGCTTTATTATTAATAAGTTATTATTTTATAATCAAAAATTAAATCAAAGAATGAAGTCAAGCAAAACTACGAAGCAGCACTGCTTCACTTTCAATCATTCATCTAAAGCACCTGGTGGATACATCGTAGAAATATATAAGGCAAGAAATTTAGCAATGTTGATGCATTCGCAAAGTATAGGTGATCGACGAGCGATTCAAGCGCACATTCAAGTTTTAAGTTGATCCGCAAACAGGCTTTAAGAATGTTGTAATTTTGGAGGTTGCAGAGAGCGAACCAGTTGTTGCAGTAACCTATAAGTGGTGCGGATATCACAACGTATGGATTTCTATCCATTCAAGAAGGAAGACCCATACATGCACTAAGTGTATATACTTCTTGATCCTGAAGATTCTTCTGATGGTTGGTTCTTCAGCTTTGATAATGTCAGTCTAATTCAAGTAGAGTAAGTGTTTTATTTGAAATTATTGCTAACGCGCAATTTATAGCTAAATCAAGGGAGAATACAGAAATACTATAAATAAGTATGATGAAGAAGTTAGAAAGCAGTTGACATCGCAAGAAATGCCAGAACCCTAAGAATTTGTTGGAGCAGTTACTTTCGCTGTGTGATTAAATCTGAGTAAATAATTATTATATCGCAGTTTTATATGAGTTGATTTTAACACTTTTTATACCCTACACTATTGTTAAATTACCTAAGTATTTGAATAGTAATACTAATGAGCTAAGTTAATTTACATTAAGTTTAACTAAGTTGCCTTTATGAACAAAAGTGGCAATTACACTTTAAGAGTGATTTATAAAACTATTTAATGTGAAGTAATTTTATAATTTAAAAGCAATGCTTTTACTGCCAATTAAAACTCTCTGAGATTTACAATTAGCTAATTCATATTTTTCTCACAAACATTTCAATGGCTATCAAATAAATTTAAACTCTTAAACTCCCTAATCTAGCTGTAATTTAAGACAATTTTTTAATAATAAGACGAAAAATTCTTGTAGCTAACCAGTAATAATGAGACCTAAAAACTATGGTTACAATCAAACCTAAATCAATGAGAAAAACAGATTTTGAATTTACTTGCATCTTTTAAAATTATTTCCCTAAGATTATTGGAGATTTGGATAATGACTTTAATCAATATGAAACTGATGTTGATCAAGCTTGCTTCCTGTATGATAATAAAATAATAGCACCTATAATAAAGAATTAATAAAATTTGATTTGATCTTTTAGAGCTCTCTGAGTCAATGCGCGCATTCATCTGTAAATAATTCCTAAAAAAATAATTAAAAAAATACTTAGCCTTAAGATGTTCTAATTAAGATTCCTGATTATGATTTAATTGCAAGCTTACTCTGATTTCTGATTTAATTCGTCTCTGATTCCATTGCTGTTGATCCTCTGATTTCACTGTTGCTAAATACTTACCATTTTTAAAATATTATACAAGTCAGGATGAGTTTCTTCGTGCTTCCCCTTGGTACACACCAGTGAATCAAAGCTTCCAATATCAATTGATTCAAAGATGTGAAGGTTGGCTACTGCTCAGCTAGCGTCTTCCAGTACCCACTAGTGAGAGGGATCTCCGAGTAAGAACGAGTAAAATCTTCCAATATATTTTAAGCCTCCTTACCCCTCAATCCGATCGAAAAAAAGCTTCCATTATCTTTTAGTGACCACCCGAAACTCATCCTAAATTATTTATTACACTATCTCGCTTAAGTAGGGGTTGCAGCACTACCACTCATTTAAATATTCTAGTGGTTGACAAGCAGTGATTTAGTACAAGCCAGATTTGATTTTGATTTTATCATTTTTGATTTTAATGATTTTATTCCATCGCACATTTTATTGCCATAGCATGATCATTCATTTAGTTTAGAATTAAAAGGCTTTAGCAGATACAACTTTGACTTATTGCTAATCACATTTATATTAAGAGTTGTACTGCTATAATCTATCATCTTAGCATTTATTCTGCTTATTGTGATTTTAATTTTTGTGAATTGAGAACTTGAACTATCTTTATTTCATAGCCCTAATTTGGAATCCCTAAACTCTTCAACAAAGAGTATTCAATCATAAACTGAACCTTAATACACAACTAGCTAATAAAGTATTTTAGTTTTAAATTGATTATTAATCGACCAGCTTTTCAGTTTAAGCTTTACAGCTTTAATTTTAACATTGAAAAGTGCAAAAGCCTTAAAAACCAGAAAATTTTCAAAAGGTTTTTAATTTAGCTACTTATACTCTTAAATGGAGGGTATCCAACCATAGGCTGCGGCTGGACCCTAATGCTCCCGAGTAGGAGGAGCATGTTAGATATTGGCTATTATAAAAGTTAGGAAGAAGTCTTAAGTTATAGCAGCAAAAAATCATGAGGCAAAAGTTTGATTTTTGCTCAAATTTGCGAAATTTTAATGTGATAATGAATTATGAAATTCGCTGGCTTAAATAGACCTGGAATCATACAACTTGGAGTCATACAGCCAGATTCATACAACTGGAGCAATACAACTTGGATTATTACAACCTAAGGTTGAGTCTTACATATTTTGTCTCAAATGCAACTATAGAACTTATTGTTGAACACTCTATGCACTTAGCGATTTATTAATACACTCTTGCATGAATTTTGGAGATATCTTCAGGATATCTTCCTGGAACCATACAACCTTGAGATATCTTCAGGATATCTTCATCTGGAACCATACAACCTTAGAGTGGATTCTTACAACTTAGCATCTATAATTCGACTAAACCACCTCAAATAGAACTCTATCACTTATATATGATGTTGCTATACTCTATTGCATTGATTGGAGGTGTTATGGAGATATAGTGATTAGAAGGGGTAAGAAAATGACAAGTTTGACTTTAGAGAGGTTTTTGACTTCTTAACCATAGTATTGCTAAGAATTTAGGTCTATTCTCAAACCAAAGACCAATTGACTTAACATACCCAACTCTCACCTAATCATGCCAAACCCATCCAAATCATCATTAATCATATCAGAGGCATCGAAAACATCATTAGAGTTGAAGTCAGAGCTCTTAGGCAAAAATCGATGTTTCAAGATAGGGACTCAAACTGTTGGTTTGAAAACTGTTATAAACTGTCATGAAATACTAAGAATTTTTGAAGTTTGGCCTCTCATATTCTAACCCATATACATCAGATCAGCATGTATTTGCATTTATATATGCATCACTGTTGTATTGTATCATATCAATGTAGTAAGGCTCGCCAATCATAAAGTAGGCAGAGCTATTAGCAATATTCTCGAAAATTTTCACAAGCCTTGAAATTTGAGATATCTTCAGGGTATCTTCCTGGAACCATACAATCTGAGGGTGGAGCCATACAACCTTAAAACCCAAAATTTGATAAAATCTCATAATAATGCAAAATTTATGCCTGATATAAGTGGATATGAATACTGCAATCGATTGCTGCATTATCTAGTCATTTAGTAGAGTGCAATCGTAAAGTAGAATAGAAGAGTAAATTAGATTAAAGAGTATAGTGCAAGAGATTAGGTTGTGAATGTATTAGGGAAGGGATTATTAATAGTTTGCGAATTAGTCACTGACAGTTGTTTAAGAACTCGATTTCATCCTTAAGGTGCATGATATGTCTTGGGTAGTCTGCTTCAATCATGCCTAAGAGTTCATTAGAAAGATCTTTGATAGTGATCTTGCAAGACCAGAGTTGTTGCACTTAGCCATAGCCTCTGAATTGATTTCCATACGCTGGAGCTGCCTTCTCTTCATCAGAAAGAAATTCGTCTTTACAAACCTTCAGAATCAATTTATTTTGACCTGGCTTTAGTACTAAGTATAGAATGAAAGCAATTGGCTTGTTCAAGTATTCGTTAGATTGATGAATTGATTTGTCGTCTCTGGCTGCTTGCTGCACTTCCTTGGAAACTACACTACAGCCACTCCAAGGTTTGAAGAGTCGATCCTTTTTGAAAGCATAATCTAATCCAACAATCAACACTTTAATATTGAAGGAAGTTGGCCCAACTAGATATCTCATGATATTTTGATGAGGAGCGAATATGCCTCTCTGCATTAGTTCAAGATTTGCAATACATACTCCTATAGCTGTTCTTAGTCTGTAAACATGCTTGAGCTTTGTTGCATTCATCAGGAATTTCCCAAGAGGGTAGAATTTCTAGTTTATTCTGAAGCTTTAAATTAATAAACTTTCATCACTGTCAAAGAAAAGATTTTGGCAAGGCAGAATGAACTTGGCGTCTTTATGGTCTTTTAATAAGTTGAATTCGTGATTTGCTCTTATTCTTAGCGTGCTGCCCTAAATAAAGCTTCAACCAACTGTAAGATTAATAGTTTTGTGTATCGTTCATTTGGAAGACTATCTCTTTGGTTGTTTGCACATACATTATCTAGATATTTTCAAACCCCAAGAAGTTCAAGAACTTTGCAAGAGTCTTCACGTAATCGTCTTCATCGTCTTTAAATGATAAGATGCCCTGTTTTATGATTTGGTTCATTTAGTTGTAATACTGAAAGTAGGAAGCTGTACTATTATTATTCAGCAAGTCTTAGCGCCCAACACCAATATAACTCAAGTTTGACTCAGAGTTTAGTCTTAAATTTAAAACTTTTGCATTATCAATCCAAGAACAAGAATTTGACCTTTACTGATTGCGATCCATGGTCTTGCTTGCTATTCTTTGCTGATTGTACCTTCTGTGGTGTTATCACGCAATCAACTTCTGAATAAATCTCAAATCGAATACATCTAAATTATTATTGCTGCTGCTACTGCTACTGATGCTGCTTCTAACACTACAACTGCTGATTGAGTCTGCTTAAGACATCGACTTTTTCATTTCTTCGTCATATTTATTATTTTAGCTTGCAAATAAATGCTTGCGCATTAAAATATCAAATCATTCTATATCCATTGGTTGATTAGCAATACTTGCAAAAAATAGATGAGGATAAATTAAAATTCAAGACTAAATACTTCATTAGCTGGATTGATTTTAAAGTATGTGATCTAAATAAATGATTCAGTTGATATACTTACTCTGTTTGGATATGAAGGGTTAAGGTATTGAGGAATGTTGTATGCAAGGTAGAGAGCAGTGTATTTTACCACCTCTCACAAAGCTATTAGATAGGATCATTGTGCATTGCGTTTGCATAATAAATAGGGATATTGTTAACACCTCTGATAACTCTCACGAATCCATTCGCATTCCAGTGAATAACCCCAGGAGTTTAGATAATTTAGTATTAGTTCTATTGCAAACCCTAATCAACTACTGAAGCATCTAATCATCAATAGAATTTTCTTGATTTTATCTTTAAGTGATGCATTAATCAGAGGAGTTGAAATTTATGAAATCATTGCAAATTATTTGCAGTTCTTGCAGAAGTTGATTGGAGCGCATTCAACACTATTGAAGTTGAAATCTTGAATGATAGATAGAGCAAGTATCATCAGTGATCTCAGATTAGTGCATGAATTGATAGACAGCGATAGCATTGCAAGACAAACTCCTCAGATATGCGAACTACTCTTCTTCAATGCCATTTAAATTGATATCTGTTAATTTTTAATAGATAATATACTAATTAATCTCAAAGTGTGATTTATATGATTTCGATTAATTTTAAAATAATAACTTAACAGGCAGAGGTTTATAATGGTAGAATAATCATAAAATTAACACTTTTGGCAATGATAAGCATGCCTCACTATTATTGGATGTACAATCTGAGAATCCTTATGGTTATGCTGAATTTCATTATAAAAATGGTTTTCACCTAATTTTGATGGATAAATATTATTCTACTATATGTTTTTATTATAAGCAGCCTGCGGAAGATCCAGCACTTTATGTTGGGTCTTGCTTTCAATAAAAACATATAGTAGAATAATATTTATCCATCAAAATTAGGTGAAAACCATTTTTATAATGAAATTCAGCATAACCATAAGGATTCTCAGATTGTACATCCAATAATAGTGAGGCATGCTTATCATTGCCAAAAGTGTTAATTTTATGATTATTCTACCATTATAAACCTCTGCCTGTTAAGTTATTATTTTAAAATCAATCGAAATCATATAAATCACACTTTGAGATTAATTAGTATATTATATATTAAAAATTAACAGATATCAATTTAAATGGCATTGAAGAAGAGTAGTTCGCATATCTGAGGAGTTTGTCTTGCAATGCTGTCGCTGTCTATCAATTCATGCACTAATCTTATATCGTTGTGATACTTGCCCTACCTATCATTCAAGATTCAACTTCAATAGTGTTGAATGCGCTCCAATCAACTTCTGCAAGAACTGCAAATAATTTGCAATGATTTCATA